>SJYC01022072.1:0-17101 GCA_006408675.1 Madoqua kirkii | reverse complement strand
TGATGGGACCAGATGCCATGATCTTCGTTTTCTGAATGTTGAGCTTTAAGCCAACTTTTTTGCTTTCCTCTTTGACTTTCATCAAAAGGCTTTTTAGTTCCTCTTCACTTTCTGCCATAATGGTGATATCATCTGCATATCGGAGGTTATTGATATTTCTCCCGGTGATCTTAATTCCATCTTGTGTTTCTTCCAGTCCAGCATTTTTCATGATGTACCCTGAATATAAGTTAAATAAGTAGAGTGACAATATACAGCCTTGATGGACTCCTTTTCCTATTGGGAACCAGTCTGTTGTTCCTTGTCCAGTTCTAACTGTTGCTTCCTGGCCTGCATATAGGTTTCTCAAGAGGCAACTCAGGTGGTCTGGTATTCCCATCTCTTTCAGAATTTTCCACAGTTTGTTGTAATCCACACAGTCAAAGACTTTGGCATAGTCAATAAAGCAGAAATAGATGTTTTTCTGGAACTCTCTTGCTTTTTTGATGATCCAGCGGATGTTGGCAATTTGATCTCTGGTTCCTCTGCCTTTGCTAAAACCAGCTTGAACATCTGGAAGTTCACGGTTCACGTATTGCTGAAGCCTGGCTTGGAAAATTTGGAGCATTACTTTACTAGCATGTGAGTTGAGTGCAATTGTGTAGTAGTATGAGCATTCTTTGGCATTCCTTTTCTTTGGGACTGGAATGAAAACTGACCTTTTCCAGTCCTGTGGCCACTGCTGAGTTTTCCAAATTTGCTGGCATATTGAGTGCAGCACTTTCACAGCATCATCTTTCAGGATTTGAAATAGCTCCACTGGAATTCTATCACCTCCACTAGCTTTGTTCATAGTGATGTTTTCCAAGGCCCACTTGACTTCCCTTGCCAGGATGTCTGGCTCTAGGTGAGTGTTCACACCATCGTGATTATCTTGGTCGTGAAGATCTTTTTTGTACAGTTCTTCTGTGTATTCCTGCCACCTCTTCTTAATATCTTCTGCTCTTGTTAAGTCCATACCATTTCTGTTAGGTCCATACCATTTCTGTCCTTTATTGAGCCCATCTTGCATGAAACATTCCCTTCGTATCTCTAATTTTCTTGAGGAGAATGTTCCCATTGTGTTGTTTTTCTCTATTTCTTTGCATTGATCGCTTTGGTTTAGGAAGGTGAAACAGTCTGGAGACAGATGAAGGTTGAGAGTTTCATAACAATGTGAATGTACTCAGTGCCATCATGAACTGTCCAGTTAAATATAGTTCAAATCATATATTTTATATTATGTGAACATGGCAGTTGCTCAGTCATGTCTGATTCTTTGTGACTCTGTTGACTGTAGCCCACCAGGCTCCTCTCTCCATGGGATTCTCCAGGCAAGAATACTGGAGTGGGTTGCCATGTCCTTCTCCAGGGGAGCTTCCTAGCCCAGGTGAATTCTACCTCTCTCAAAAAAAGACATTTAGAAAATATGCATATTGAATGAATTTTGAAGGAGACAGTTATTACAAGAACTACCCCAATCAGAGAAAAAAGAATCTGGTATATAAAACAACAACCAGATAGTATAGCCTTTGTGGTCCAAAAGTTAATGACATTGTGTGAGCAGTGCCTCACAATCTAGAACAGGATGGGAGGAGATGGAGGAGCTTTCCCTCACTCTGCCAGTGGACATCAGCACTGAGTTAAAGCATCCACTGTAAGAATTCTTCTGATAGAGGATGTTCTCTCCGTTCTGCACCTGAAGAGACAGGAGTTGGACATTGGGGTAAAATTAACCCTTAAGACATCTATAAAGGTCTTGCTTTTAGACCTTGCTGCCATTCCTTTAAAGAACTTACTCCCTTATTCACCAAACCCACACTATCTTTTTCAGTTCAGTTCAGTTCAGTCACTCATTCATGTCCAACTCTTTGCGACCCCATGATTCGCAGCACGCCAGGCCTCCTTGTTCATCACCAACTCCCAGAGTTCACTCAGACTCACGTCCATCAAGTCAGTGATGCCATCCAGCCATCTCATCCTCTGTCATCCCCTTCTCCTCCTGACCCCCATCCCTCTCAACATTAAAGTCTTTTCCAATGAGTCAACTCTTCACATGAGGTGGCCAAAGTACTGGAGTTTCAGCTTTAACATCATTCCTTCCAAAGAAATCTCAGGGCTGATCTCCTTCAGAATGGACTGGTTGGATCTCCTTGCAGTCCAAGGGACTCCCAAGAGTCTTCTCCAACACCACAGTTCAAAAGCATCAATTCTTCGGCGCTCAGCCTTCTTCACATCCAACTCTCACATCCATACATGACCACAGGAAAAACCATAGCCTTGACTAGTCGGACCTTAGTCGGCAAAGTAATGTCTCTGCTTTTGAATACGCTATCTAGGTTGGTCATAACTTTTCTTCCAAGGACTAAGCATCTTTTAATTTCATGGCTGCAGTCACCATCTGCAGTGATTTTGGAGCCCTCCCCGCCCATATAAAGTCTGACACTGTTTCCACTGTTTCCCCACACTATCTTTTTACTCATATATATTTATTTTCCATGTCTCCGATGAGAACTAGTACTTTGTGTTGTTTCTTGCTGTTTCACTAGCTAAATCTCAAAATGGATTTGGTAATAGCATATGATAATGAGTTTGTGGATGGGATGAATTGAATAAAGATAAATACAGTGTTGAATTTTTTTAAGAGGACTCTCATGCAGTTGATGAAAAGATAATAACAAGAACTTTGTATTCGCATGTATTTTTTTTTTATCACTAGCATTTCTTCTCCTTAAAATCTTTCTTTTGGATTGGAGTCTACTATAATGAAACTGGCAGGCACTGGCTGTGGGAAAATGATTCACTTCTGCCTTCTGATATGTAAGTATCTGTCTGACATAATGCAATCTTCTTTGTCCTTGGTTTAATTGCTGCATTTGCTCAAAATAGTAGAAATAAAGGGTGCCCGAGACACAATTTCAAGGACATTTGGGGAATTGGGAAAAGAGACAGTATCTTAAATCCAATCCCATGTTCAGAATTATAGCCTCCAGAAGCAGATAACATAACTCAGTTCCTTAATAAGTCCTCTCCTGAGAATTTTTCTTACACATCATGTCAGTTTGCTAGGGTTCTCATAACAAAGCACTGCAGATGGAGTAGCTTAAACAGCAGAAATTTATTTTCTTGAATGCAGAGGATAGAAGTCCAAGGCCAAGGTGCTGGCAGTTTGGTTTCCTCTGAGGCCTCTCTCCTTGACTGTCTACTCTGTGGGTCTGCAGGTAGTCTTCCCCCTATACCTGATTGTGTGCAAATTTCCTCTTGTAAGGACAGCAGCAGTATTGCATTAGGGCCCACCCTAATGACCTCTTTTAACTGAATTAATTCTTGAAAGACCTTATCTACACTCATATTCTAGGGTGTTGGAGGGTAGGATCCCAAAGTATACATTTTAATGGGACACAATTCAGTTCATAACACAAACCATGGATTAAAATCTTACTTCCTCATTAACTATAGAGCTCGATAAGACTCAACTTCCAGGTCATTAATATAGCTTTAAAATCTCCCTGCATTTTTACATTCTACCCACCATCTGCCCAAACACGGTGGACACTAAAAATGTTTATTTTCTTCACCAGAAAAATGTGATGATACCTGTAATTCATAGGCCTTTCACTCTTTTGTGTTTAAGTAGTCTGTCTACTTCTATAAGCAATGATAATCAGCCTCCTCTCCATCCTCTCAGATGCTTACATCCTTACGTGGGTTTTTATTTAAGGTTCTATAATCTATCAATAACTTTAAAACTTGTAAAAATCTTAGTTGTCTGTGCTACTGATAGAAATTCAATTTGATTCAATTTATGTACATTGCGTTTTAAGTGTTTATATATAAAATGGAAGTTTTATATTTCTCCTCTCTGGTATTTACTTGTTATAGAATTTCATGAAGACTATGCCATTTCTTCTGTTTTAGATTTTCTCTTCCTACACCTATAAGACAAAACTGTCTGTCTTACAAATCAGGAGAAGTTTATCTAAGTGAAAGCTGTGGAATTAAACAGACTTACATTTGTAAGAATCATCTTATTTTTTGATACATATATGTGGAATCTAGAAAAATGGTCCAGATGAACCTACTTGCAAAACCTATTATCAAACCTAGAGACACAGATGTAGAGAACAAATCTGTGGACCCCAAGATGGGTGGAAAGGGGGAATGGGATGGATTGGGAGATTGGGATGGATCTATATACACTGCCATATATAAAACGGATAACTAATGAGAACCTACTATCTAGCACAGGGAACTCTACTCAATGCTTTATGGTGACCTATAGTTGTAAAGCGATTATATTCCAATAAGAAATAAAAAATAGAATCATGTTATTTATTCTGTAAATTCACGGAAAAGATGAACATTACTCTTATCTAATTCTACACCTTGATAGAATCACCAATGGTCACTTGCTTGGTCTATAGAGAGAATATGTAAATGGACACCTCTAGTAAAAATTAAATGTTCTCAAAATATATTGCAATGCTATTTTATAAATGTACTATAATTTTGTTGAGTGGATATAGTTTGATTTAGATGACTTTTCATGAAATAACACTGTGATAATACTTAGAATATATATGCCAATGCACTTTAGGAGACATTGCCTTAAATATTTTCTGAATTACGCCATGAGATAAAGTTAATGAGACAAGGTTAGACTGTGTTGGACAATAAACAGTTGTCTTATGTAAACTTACACTATTGTCACCGATATATGTATTGCTTTTTTTGTCTATAAAATTGTCAAAATATATTGTTAAGTGATATAACACAGAACCAGATGTAGAGATTAGTATAACTGCACAAGAAATAGAATTGTTCCATAATTTTTTCAGAATTAGTTTTCAGCTTGATTACTACCCAAAAGTCCAATTTATTTTGCAACATGGTGACTCTGAGATAGCTAATTAGACCCAAAGGTGTGGTTTTAAAGGATTTTGCTTTAAAATCTCAATTGTAAAATGTTCATTCCTTTATGTTGTTCTGTTGCATAGTATTTTTAAAAAATAAAAAATTAGTATTTATTTCCTTTTAATTGTATCAAAGCCTTTAGAATTATTAAAACAATAGTGATGATAAGCTGTGGTTTATCTTCTCTTAGTCTTAAAACCTTCTATACCTTTTACACATACAGACACAATAAACTCCCTTTTATGTTTATTTAATAAAATTTGGTTTAAAATTATATGCAAAGAGCAAAAGTCATGCTTTACCAAAGTTCTTATTTCACTAGAGCAGAAGCAGCATTATAATGGCAGAATTGATATAATCGTCCCTTGATATTTACAGGAGATTGCTTCCAGGACCCTTGGTGGGTGCTAAACTGTCTAGATGTGTCAAGGTCCTTATATAAAATATTTGCATATATTTTACAATATTTGTATAGCTGCTAAGTCACTTCAATCATGTCCGACTCTGCGACTCCATAGATGGCCACCCACTAGGCTCCTCTGTCCCTGGGATTCTCCAGGCAAGAACACTGGAGTGCATTGCCATTCCCTCCTCCAATGCATGAAAGTGGAAAGTGAAAGTGAAGTCGCTCAGTTGTGCCTGACTCTTAGCGACCCCATGGACTGCAGCCTACCATGCTTCTCCGTCCACGGCATTTTTCCAGGCAAGAGTACCAGAGTGGGTTGCCATTGCCTTCTCCATATAAATGTATGGCTTATGTACAAAAAATAACCTTGGTGTATTATTTACATATAACAGATGTACATATAAGTCATCTCTAGGTTATTTATACCTAATACAATGTAAATACTATGTAAGTTGTTGTCAATACAATGTAAGGACTATGTAGATAGTCACCTGGGTACGGCAAATTCAAGATTTGCTTTTCAGAAATTTCTAGCTTTTTAAAAATATTTTCAATTCATGATTAGTTGAATTGGAAGATGCAAAACCCATGTGTGCAGAGGTCCAACTGTGATGTATTTGTTCTTAATGCAAGCATTTCCATTGATGAAAATAACCAATAAACAATCTCTAATAAGAGCAGAAAGGAGCTTTATTTGAGGCAAACAGGACTATAGTCTGGAAGGCAGATTCTCCAATAACTTCTCTGGAGAAGCAGGATTTTCAGCATTGTTTCATATCTTGTTAGAACAAAGAACAACAAGCAAGTCAGGGATTCCTTCAAAGTGAAAGTGAAGTCGCTCAGTCCTGTCTGACTCTTTGCAACCCCATGGACTGTAGCCTACCAGGCTTCTCTGTCCATGGGATTTTTCCAGGCAATAGTAGCAGAGTGGGTTGCCATTTCCTTCTCCAGGGGATCTTCCTGATCCAGGGATCAAACCCAGGTCTCTGGCATTGCAGGCAGACGCTTTACCCTCTGAGCCACCAGGGAAGCCCAACACTTCTTCAAAGATTCACAAAAAAAGAAAAAAGATCAGCATGTATGCAGAGAGTCAGTGTGGCTGTGGCACCTAGGAAGAGAGTCTTATCATCAAAGGAGGATCAGCATTGGCATCCCCAGAAGGGAGCATTTAATCTTCATTTTTCATGGACATTCTTTAGTTATGATCAATGTGTCCTTTTCTTTAATAATTAAAGCAGATGTACAGTGTATGTTTGATAGGCCACAAATAGGGTGTTAGTTTCCCTGGTGGCTCAGATGGCAAAGAATCTGCCTGCATTGTGGGAGACTTGGGTTCGATCCCTGGGTCTGGAAGATCTCCTGGACAAGGGAATGGCAACCCATTCCAGTATTCGTGCTTGGATAATTCCATGGACAGAGGAGCCTGGAAGGCTGCAGTTCATGGGGTCACAAAGAGTCAAACTTGTCTGAACAACTAACACTTTCACTTTAGTATAAAATTCAAGTTAATTTATGCATAAGCCACAATGACTTCCGCAAACCTCAATAAGTCAAAACTCCTTTTGTCGGTTTCTTCCACTCCTCCCTACTTGCTTTACTATGCTTTTATCTTTAAATATTTCCCCCCTAGATGGTCATTCTAAGCAAAAAAAAAAAAAAAAATCCCTTCCTAGATGGTCATTTTAAGCAAAAAATTTATTTCCTAGATGATCGTTCTAAGCAAAAAAGCAGATCATAGCAACTTTTCAGAGTTTATTAGCTTTTTACTCTGGATGGTTTCATGAGGATATTTTTTAAAGTTTCCTTTTTGAGTTATAGTTTTCTCTGATATATGGCAAGGAGTGAGATTGTAGGAGCAGATGGTAGTTCTATATTTAGTTTTTAAAGGAACCTCCAGACTACTCTCCATAGTGGCTGTACCATTTTACCTTCCCAGCAACAGTATAGGAGGGTTCCCTTTTCTCCACACCTCTCCAGCACTTATTGTTTGTAAAATTTTTAGTGATGATTATTCTGATTGGTGTGAAGTAATATCTCATTGGTGTTTTGATTTGCATTTGTCTAATAATTAATGCTGGGAAACATTGAGGGCAGGAGAAGTGGGGGCTACAGAGGATGAGATGGTTGGATGGCATCATCCACTCAATGGACATAAGTTTGAGCAAACTCCAGGAGACAGTGAAGGACAGAGAAGCTTGGCACACTAGAGTCCATAGGTTTGAAAAGAGTTGGATACAACTGAATTGAATAACAGTGATAATTCATCTTGCTGAGCATCTTTTCATGTGTGTTTTTTTTTTTTTTCAGATCTGTTTAAATCTTCCACCCATTTTTTTGATTGGGTTGTTTGTTCTTTTGATATTGAGCTGCATGAGCTGTTTATATATTTTGGAGATAAATCCCTTGTGGGTCACTTCATTGCAAATATTTTCACCCATTCTGTAGTTGCCTTTCATTTTCTTTATGGCTTCCTTTGCTTTGTAAAAGCTTTTAAGTTAATTAGGTCCCATTTGCTTATTTTTGTTTTTATTATTTTAGGAGGTGGATCAAAAATATCTTTCTGTGATTTATGTCAGAGAGTGTTCTGCCTATGTTTTCAACTTGATTCCCTTAAAGTTATATAATTACTTACAACAGTGCAGCCCATGTGCTACAATGCATGGTTTTATTACTTCCTGTTGAAGGGTAATATCTGAAGCATTGGCATGCCATGTTACAACTCATCTTGTTTAGAAGTCAGTGAATAAAATAACTGAATTATTAGTATAAACAGGCAAATATCATACATAATTTATAGGCATTTTCCCCAAATATCCCTGAAGTATATATTAACATTATCTTTTGAAGAAGAACCTGAAAAGCTGTTGAACCACAGAATAAACTTAAGCACTGCCATTCATATCATTGTTGCTGCTGCTGCTGCTAAGTCCCTTCGGTCGTATCCGACTCTGTGTGACCCCATAGACGGCAGCCCACCAGGCTCCCCCGTCCCTTGGATTCTCCAGGCAAGAACACTGGAGTGGGTTGCCATTTCCTTCTCCAATGTGTGAAAGTGGAAAGTGAAAGGGAAGTCGCTCAGTCGTGTCCAACTCTGTGCGACCCCATAGACGGAAGCCCGCCAGGCTCTACCGTCCATGGGAGTTTCCAGGCAAGAGTACTGGAGTGGGGTGCCATGCCTTTTCCACATATCACTGTTACATTGTGAAAATTTAATAACAGAACTGGTGATAGAAAGCAAGCATAGATATGTTCATCATCCAGATTGTACCATTAACATTTGAGTATTTTTTCTCCATTACATATCTGTCTCCTATGTTTTTATCCACCTTGATACACCTTATTTTTTATACATTTCAAAATAATTTCCAGATATCAGCACACTTCCCTCCTGAGTACTTTAGCATGTATATCACTCACCAGAGTTCAATATTTGTTTACGATTATCCTGTTCTTTTGAATTATAATTTGCATACAACAAATGCACATATTTTAGTGTTACTAGTCAATACGTTTATCATGTAATCTGCTACAAATTCTGATCAAGATGCAGAGTATTGGTGTTCACGGGTGGTCCAGGGGTTAAGAATCCTACCAATGTAGGGGACACAGGTTTGATTGCTGGTCTGGGAAGATTCCACGTGCCATAGGGCAACTAAGCCCATGCACCACAACTACTGAGCCCGTTTGCCCTAGAGCCTGTGCTCCACAACAAGAGGAGCCACCGCAGTGAGAAGCCAGCACCGCAGCCAGAAAGCAGCCCCTGCTCGCTACAGCTAGAGAAAGTCTGCTCATAGCAACAAAGACTCAATGCAGCCCAAAATAAATCAATAAATTACATTATTTTCTAAAAAGATGAAGATTAGTACTCTTTCCCAGAAGATTCCCTTAAGTTCATTCCAATAGATCCCTACTCACTCTTTAAATAAATAATTTATTTATCTTTAAAGTCAACCACTATTCTGATATTTCTCTTGTATATTTTATATATTCTTTTTCAGGAATTATTTCAAATTCTGCCTTGTTATGTTTTGTATAAAACATTTTTTCTTCCAGTGTAATGTTTGTGTGCTTCATCTATGTTATTATATGTGATGTTCAGATTTCCCACAAAAATTGATGTTAATTTCCACTGATTTTTTTTTCCTAAGGTGGCCAAGGTTTTATATTTGGCATCGTAGAGTTCCTTTGGCAGCCTTACTTTGACAGTTCTATTTCTGGAAATGATGACTTCATTTTCACCATCTTCATGGATTTCAGTCGGATTTTGGTGCAGTGTTATCACAGATCAGCACCAAGTTAGGACCCTGCTTCTGATTGCATAGGCTTCTACTACGTACCAGACTTTTGACTTTTAAAGTTGACTCCATTGCTTCCTAGTGGAGGAGACTGCAGAGCACTGGGCATTTCTCCCTGCCTGCTCCTGGTAGATTACTTACATCAGATGCTTGACCCCTTCTTGGAGTTACCTGTGATGCCTCACTGCTGTCAGCACTTTTCTAAGCAATAGTGTTTCTATTTCACTTTACTCAACCAATTCCAGCAGCACGACTTTACTCTCTACCAGGCCCTCAGTTTTTGAGATAATTAATGTTCTGACAGTTGTGATTGTTTTCATATAAAGCCCCTCAAAACGGCTAATAGTTAAGGTGTGTAATGGATCACCATGACCCATATCATTCTTGGGCATCTAATTGTTTTTGAATTTTAGTATGGCTTCCTCAAAAATGTATGAAAGAAATGAAAGACTCTACTTTCGTTCTTCTTAGTAAGGCAATTTGATCACTGAATGAGGCTGTCCCCAGAAAGATACATGCATGTGGGTGTGTGTGTGTATTTTCAACCAAAAATAAAACATATATATAGTAGGGATTTGGCATCTATATCTAGTTCTGTTACTGTAAAAAAAAATGTAGTTAGAACCAACTAGGTCCAAGATGGTGGAAGATTTAACTTTCAGTAGACCTTGAGCCTCTTTATATGCTCATTGTAATTCATTAGCATAAGCTAAAAGGCGTACCCACAGGCACCATGACAGTTCTGAAGCTAACCATAAAAGGAAACAAAGTGGGCGTGGGACCAATTTCTGGAAATCCCTGCCCCTTCCCCAAAATGTTGGAAAAATTCTCCTATTCATTCTGTGTGCTTTGTCATTCAGCTGTGTCTGACTCTTTATGATCATTTGGACAGTAGCCCCCAGGTTCCCCTGTCCATGGGATTTTTTCAGGCAAAAAAAACTGGAATGGGTTGCTATTTCCTCCACCAGGGGGCCTTCCTGACATAGAGATCAAACCCAGGTCTCTTGTTTTGCAGGCAGATTCTTTATCCGCTGAGTCGGAGGGAAGCCCTGAAATTACCCAGTCCATAAAAGCTAATCGCTTCATATTCTGGGGCCTCTTGCCTTCTGAGATGGCTACTCTCTATTTGTGGAATGTGTTTCTCTCTAAATAAATCTACTAAGAGAGAGAGAAAAGAAGTAGTGTGACTGTATCTTATACTTAACACAGTCCCTGAACTGGTGCTGTCTTTAACCCTTTTTATTGACTGTTGGTTTTCTTATTCGTCTCTTAAGGTTTTGTCTCATGACAAACATGCATTTTAAAATCTTACTGCTTTAAATTCTTAGCTTTCTATGATCTTCCTAAAACTTCCATTTAAATACAGAGGTATTATAGCTGGTTGCTAGGAATGGACTGTTTCCTTCCACATGTTCTGTAACTCATGCCTGTCTCATTCACTTATTATTTTAGGAATTATTTTTATCAGGGTTGCATAGTCTAGTTTTCTGTTTTGCTTAGCATGAATATATATATATCTGTTCTTATAACTTTTTTGTCCAATTACAATTTAGTTCCCTAAGGGGGACTAATTCAAGTTTTCAAAAATTTTTATTTTTATTTTTTTATAGAAGTGGAAAGTATGCCAGGTATTTGGGAGCTTTTCCCGATAATGCATTTTCTTTCCCAGTAGTTTCTTCTAAAAAATATGCTACCTAATGCACTCACTTGAAAAGAAATCTCTGGGGAATACATATATCATTTAGAATATGATTAAAACATTTATATCATCATATACGACTTGCATTAATGATTTCTCCATCCTCATGTAATTTTGCTGCTGCTGCTGCTGCTAAGTTGCTTCAATCGTGTACTACTCTTAGCGACCCCATGGACTGTAGCCCACCAGGCTCCTCCATCCATGGAATTTTCTAGGCAAGAGTACTGGAGTGGGGTGCCATTGCCTAACTTTCATTACAGACTTTTCCAGCCTCGTATTAGTTCACATTTTTTTTTCTGTCTCTTCCTCCTCCTTCCTTCCTCTTCCAAATAAAAGAGCAGTCATGATTTTGAAGCTAGTTCTGTTACTTGTGATAAATAACATATGCCCAACTGATAATGCTAATGTCCATGTTACCACAATCTAAGCTTGCAAATTAAGAGTCTTGAGATAGGAAGATTATTCTTGATTATCCAGGTGTGTCCTAAATGTAATCACAAGTATCCTTTCAGGATGGAAGTAGAGTGTGCCTTGACAGGCGATCAGTGAGAGGGGGAAAGTGATGCTGCAGAAACAGAGACTGGAGTGATGTGGCCACGATTCAGGAAATGCTGGGAGCCACGAAAGCTGGGTGAGACAAGGATGAGACTTGAAGCTTGCAGATGAAACCAGTCCTGATGAAATCTTCACACTGGCCCTCATTTAGATTACTAGCCTCCCAAACTATAGGAGAATACATTTCTGTTGTTTTCATTTACTTACTAAGATTGTAGTGATTTGTTGCTGTAGTAATAGTAAACAAGTATAGATACTATATAAGAATGTGCTCAGTCGCTCAGTCGTGTCGGACTCTTTGTGATCCCATGGACTATAGCATGTCAGGCTCCTCTGTCCATGGGATTTTCCAGGCAAGAATACTGGAGTGGGTTGCCATTCCCTTCTCCAACTATATAAGAATATTGTCTCGTCAAATATAGAGCTCAACCAGACTTCCCTGAGGGTCTTGCAGGCGGCTGGGTTCAATTTCTGGTCAGGGAGCAAAGGTCCTACCTGCCATGGCGTTCCTGAGTCTGCACACTCTGGAGCATGTAAGTCACGACTAGAGAGCTGGTGCACTACAATCAAAGACCCTGCATGATACAACAAAGATGACGTGCTGCAAACAAGACCTGATGCAGCCAAGTAAATACATAAATATATATATTTAAAATATAGAGCTCAGACAGAAGGTGTGGGACACAGGATGTCTGATTTGAGGGGACGATCATGATTGGAAAATAAATCAGTACAAGTTCACTGCCCAAGTGAGGACAACTATAGCTACAGGGCTCCATGAGGATTTTCCAGGAATAAAACCTGCATGAAATATAAACAAAATGAAGGAACAAGACTCCAAAATATTTTTGGGAGGAGCCATGAAAGCAGTGTAAAGGCTTTCAGATGCAAGATGGCATGGTTTGTTTCAGGAACAGCAAGAAGACGTGACCAGAGCTGAGTGAATGAAGAGAAACGGGATACAAAAAGAAACGACAGGACTAGCCAGGCAAGCAAGGGTGTGTCGGTTAGTTTGGATCTTATTTGAAGAAGGGAGCAGCACTGGTGAGGGTCCAGTCAGGTACGCTAAGCCCAGGCCAGATCATTAAATGGAAGGAATTTAATATAGGAAAATATTTCCAAAACCATTATAGACCTGAAAAGACAAACAGGGAGAAAGAAGACAGCCCAGAGATGAGCAAAACAGAAAGTGGGGACCATTCCCAGGGCTGGAGGAGATGAGGGAGCAGGTGGGTCTCCAAAGCCACTTAGTGGGAACCAGGACCACAGTTCCAGTTGATGGGATGGTGTCTGGTGGAGGCTGGGAAGCAGAGGCAGTTGCTGTTTGGCAGGAGTTAAATCTATCTGGTGTAACATAGTGGGAGACGTAGCCTGAAGCAGAGAGAGAGATGCAAGAACACCAGGCTCCTCCCCACTTCCCACCTTTCAAATGTCAAGCCACTTGCTCCCATTGACTGAATCAGACCGGAAGCTGGTTGGCGTGAAAACTGACATATGTTGTGGGAATCAGCACCTAAGTTAGGAGCAGAGCAGGGGAAAGCGGAGGGGGACAAAAAGGGTAGTGACTGACACAGGTTGGAAGAAAGCAGGTCTCCCTAGGACAAAGGACCACAGTGTTTTGGGAGAGATATTTCTTGTACTCAATCAGAAGTATGACTTGTTAACACAGTTATTTCGTGAAGAGATTCATTAAACCTATCTTGTCTAATCTGTATGTCAGCTTCTTTATTGTGACATGTGGGTAAGATCACTAAGATAAATTATCAATATGGAACCATGTGTAGAAGGGTTCAGGAATGGTGAGGGTGGTGTATTAAAAGCATGTTTGGCAAAGAAAGAATTGAGAATACTTTATTTGATATACTGACATGAGAAATACAAGTGTCTTATCCCTTATCCACAATGCCAAAATCCGTATCTCTGTAAAGTAAAACATTTTTACCTGTTTGGCTCCAGGGCCTGAACTAAGCTAATTATAGATTTCCCATTTTACATTTTGCCGAACAAGTATTATTATACTTGATTTTCAAATGACCTCACTGGGAACTAATTCATATATATATTCATATGTAATGCTTATTAATAAAAAGTATTAATCTTAAAATTCCTTTCCCTTCACAGGCTTTACATATGATATCATAAACTTTGCACATTATACTTTCTTTCAAGAAATGATGAGAAAGCAATGTCTATAAAAGAATGTTCACTATGGTTTGATTTATCTTTATTTTCTGACTCTGTTGGATGATATGTGTGATTCATGTTGGCTGTGTCTTATGTCACTCTGGATTAGAATAACATTTTTAATTTAGAAATTTGACTTCTATTTGTAAAATAAGCTTTAAATTTTAGATTGTGTTCTTGCTAAAAACTGACTTTAACTATACAGTCTTGTAACTGATTTCTAAGAATAGGTTGATTCTCTTAATATATTCTGAAAGCCATGGTTGTGTAATTCACCTTTAATCTCAGAAATACTTTTTGTCATATGATAGCATTCTTTTTTTCTAGTGTGAGTTGTCTGTTCTGAAAACTTTCCATTGAGTTCAATCACTTTTCAGTGGTGCTGAGGAAACTGAGACAGACAATAAAGATTTTTACGAAGGTAAATATTTTTTAAAAATCGTATTTAATAGCAACCATAATAACTTTTGTTTGGTATTATTGAGACCCTTCCCCATAGCAATTTAGGTGTTCTTGACGTGTCTTTATTTTCCAGTATTTCCATCTACAGAATATGCTACCTCTATGCATTCTATTATATGAAAATGAATTTTTAGGTTAAAGTAGATCTCATGTAAAATGTGGCTAGAGTATCCACAGACCAGTCAATGCTTTGTGATCGTCATCTTTACTTACTTATTTTTTTCCTTTGTTTGGGTATTTATTCCTCCACCCTCCTCTTTTAGTGGGTAAAGGCCGTCGTGATTCTGAATCTAGTGTGATTTCCTGTGATCACACTTGCCTGCCTGTATGATAACAGCACAAATGATGATGTTAAAGTGACAGCAATCATGCACATCCAGGGTTATGCCCCTCCCTTTTGGTCTCTTTCCCTCCTCCTTAAACTTCATCTTCTATTCCTTGGCCAGGCACACTGCTTTGATTCCTAATATATTTTGCAGCTGCTGCTTGTTCTTTTAATCAACTGTGCTGTTTTTTATGTTTTCCATGCCCTGCCAACTCTTCCCTGGAACTGTATGGTCACATCAAGACTAGGGTAAGTGTTAATGGTTGTTTCGAGCAGCAACAAGTCTGTGGTTGGAAATATTCTGTACTGTTCAGTGTGATGTTTCAGCCACGCACATATAAACTATTGAACTGATAGAGTGTATTCAACTGATGCATAAAGGTGTGAACAAAGAAGATAGGTTGATTGATAATGACCACATTTGTAGATTTCTGAAAATTTCGGCACTATGCCATATCAGGGTGCAGGTTCTTTAGTTAAATTTTAATTTCCAAGCTTACTCTAAATATCACCTGCTGTCCTGTGAGCCCCAACATACATTTTTTTCTAATTACTATTATTATTATTAGTTGCTAGGTTTATGTTAATTCTTTTATATGTTTATACATTGAACTGTTCTCAGGACATATTTCTATCCAGTTTAGTTTTACATTTCTTCAGGTGATGAGAATGAATGTCCTAGGGATTGTGAATATTATTCAAGTTTATAGATATAACATTTAACAGAATCAGGCACTTGAAACAACTGATATTTGATATCTCTTGTTCAGCAGGTTGAAGAAGGAAAGGAAGAGAATGTCCACCCAATTTGGATCAATTAAAATTAGATTTGTCCATCTCAAACTCCAGCGGATAGCCAACAAGGACCTACTCTATGGCACAGGGAACTCTGCTCAATGTTATGTGGAAGCCTGGATGGGAGGGAGTTTGGGGGAGAATGGATACATGTATGTGTATGACTGAGTCCCTTGGCTGTTTACTTGCAACTATCACAACATTGTTAATTGATTATACTCCAATACCAAATAAAAAGTTAAAAAAAATTAGATTTGAATACTAAGTAGCTTGCCACTCTGCTGTCATATCATTTAGTTTTGTGCCGCTACTTTTCTAGATACTCTGTACTTTTTCTCTTTAGATTACCCCACTCAGTGGATAAGTTGGAAAGATTTATAATCATTTTTAAATAAATTTATTCAATTCAGTTTTCCTTTCCGACATAGTAGTCGATTGTATGGGAATCAATCCTGACTATTCAATGGAAGGACTGACGGTGAAGCCGAAGCTCCAACACTTTGGCCACATGATGCGAAGAGCCAACTCATTAGAAAAGATACTGGGAAAGACTGAAGGCAAGAGGAGAACAGGGAGACAGAGAATGAAATGTTTGGATGGCATCACCAACTCAGTGGACATGAATGTGAACAAATTCTGGGAGATGGTGAAGGAAGAGAAGCCTGGTGTGCTGCATTTCACAAGCTTGTAAAGAGTCGACACGACTTAGCACTTTAACAGTAACAACAACAACTCTCACATTGGTGTTGAACCTGTTCATAGTTGATTCTTTTCTTCCTTTTTTATAAAAATACATTTTTTTGCATTTATTTTTTCATTGAGGTATAGTTGATTTACAATATTTTATAAGTTTCAGATATATAGCATAGTGATTCACAATTTTTAGGTTAGATTTCATTTATAATTATTATAAAACACCAGCTATACTCCCTGTGCTGTACTGTATATCCTTGTAGTCTATTTGTTTTATACATAGTAATTTGTATTACTTAATCCCCTCTCCCTTTCTTACTCCTCTCTTCTTCCCACTCCCCAAGATCTTAAAAGTTATTCAATCTTAGAATGCTATTCTCCTCCAGGTTCCATTTGTACATTCATGCATGCATTCATTCATTGAAGAGATAATACAAAAAAATCTGCAATGATTTAGACATGGTTATGGGAGTGTCACTGAACAGAAGTAAAAAGAACTGATAAAATCTGTTTTCTGAAGTCATTTTTTCTGAAGAGTTGACAGAAATAGATATTGACAAAGTGGACACTATTTTGGAGTCAGAATTTCGGTAGTATGTATGTGATTTTTCCTCTCTTCTCCATACATTCTAAGCATACAAAACTATATTGAACCCAGGTCTCCCACATTGCAGACAAACGCTTTAACCTCTGAGCCAGCCCCCACCATAGTATAGGGTGTAGTAATGTTTTTTTTAAACCACTCTGAACATTTT
>SJYC01022065.1:0-15161 GCA_006408675.1 Madoqua kirkii | reverse complement strand
TAGGTGGCCAAAGTATTAGAGCTTCAGCTTCTTCAATAGAGCTTCCAATGAATACTTTAGGATCAATTGGTTTGATCTTCATGCAGTCCAAGGAACTCTCAAGAGTCTTCTCCAGCACCACAATTCAAAAGCATCTATTCTTTAGCACTTAGCCTTCTTTGTGGTCCAACTCTCACATCTGTACATGATTACTTAGAAAAGCCATAGCTTTGACTATATAGACCTTTGTCAGTAAAGTGATGTCTCTGCTTTTTAATATGCTGTCTAGGTTTGTCATAGCTTTTCTTCTAAGGAGCAAGTTTGTAGCCCAGGAATATAAAACCTGTTACTGCTTTCACTTTTTGCACTCTATTTGCCATGAAATGATGGGACTGGATTCTATGATCTTAGTTTTTTTAGTGTTGAGTTTTAAGCTAGCTTTTTCACTCTCATCAAGTGGCTCTTTCAGTTCAGTGCAGTCGCCCAGTTGTGTCCGACTATTTGGGACCCCATGAATCGCAGCACGCTAGGCCTCCCTGTCCATCACCAACTCCTGGAATTCACTCAGACTCACGCCCATCGAGGCGGTGATGCCATCCAGACATCTCATCCTCGGTCTTCCCCTTCTCCTCCTGCCCCCATCCCTCCCAGCATCAGAGCCTTTTCCAGTGAGTCAGCTTTTCGCAGGAGGTGGCTTCATGCCTTCGCATGAGTGGCTCTTTAGGTCCTCTTACTTTCTGCCATTAGGTTGCTCAGTGGTAAAGAATCTGCCTGCCAACGCAGGAGATGCAGGAGACATGGGTTTGATCCCTGGGTCAGAAAGATCCCCTAGAAAAGGAAATGACAACCTATTCCAGTATTCTTGCCTAGGAAATTTTATGGAGAGAGGAGTCAGAGGGCTATAGTCTATGGGGTCTCAAAAGAGGCGGACAAGACTTAGTGACTAAACAACAACAAAAACAGCAACTACCCTATGAAATCATTTCCCCTTCATGAATCACAGACTTATTGTGGTGAAGGGGCTTGCATCAGTCAGTGAAGCTCTGATTCATGCCATTCAGGGCCATCCAAGATGGATGGGTTATAGTGAAGAGTTTTGGTAAAACGTGGTTCATGTGAGAAGTAAATGGCAAGCCACTCCAGTATACTTGCCTGAAAGCCCCATGGACAGTGTGAAAAGGCAAAAAATTTATGTTTTAGAAGATATAAATATGAATAAGACACGGTCTTTCCATGAAGTATCTTATGTTCTAATTTAATAGATATTTTAGTATAACTAACCTAACTATAAATTAATGACATAGAAGTAGATTCCTATTAAAGATGCATATATAATTCCACAGTTTCTTAGAGACTGTAATAAATTATCCCTGCAGAAATCTGTGATTTAAGGGGAAAATATAAAGAAATGTTTCAATTTCTAATTCATAATGTAATCATAACTTGCCTTTTTTCTAAAAATGTATTTCTTTTCCTAGAATTGGGCTTCTCCGCTGGCTCTGTTGCTTGGGAATCTCTTTAGGGCAGTAATGGAAAATTTTGTCCAGAACCTCACTGTCATTCTTAAAAAAGGTATTGATTTTGGTCGGTGTTCTGCCTCTGGTTGCTTAGGCGCTCCTCTGGCAGCTCTGTTTCCAGGGCCTATTTCCACTTGTGATGACTTCATCTCTGCCATCTTCATGGATTTCAATTGATTTTTTTCACTCCAGTGGCATTTGCCCTGGTTTGGTACAGAATGAAATCTTAACATTCTGGATATCTTTACAAGTTAAACAGTCATAGAAAACCAGATCTTATGAGCGGAATTTGACAGTGAGACTCTGGAAATAGAGCAGAAAGGTGGAGGAAGGTAAGAGAATTAAAGCAATAAACTGAATATGTGAAGGAGTATGTGAATGGTCCTCAGTCAATAAGGGATTCCACAGAAAGAGAACTGAGAATAAAAACACAGTGGCAAAGGCAAGATGTTGACATAGCTATTTTGCTGATTCTTTCGCAACTGACTTTGTACTTCTCTGGTAAACCTGAATGGGTTTATGTTAGAAAATTTAAATTTAAATTAAAGGAGCTCAGGTAGAAGATTATGGAGGCAGAGAGTGTTTTTCAGTATTAATTATTCTTAAGAATTTCCAAAATTCAGATTCCCATGTTCTACTAGAGAAACTGTGAATCAATGTCTGGGCTGAAACTAAGGAATCTGGAGTAGAAGCAAGTATAATAGGTGATATTGAGGTGGGCGTTTTACTGATTACTCTTTAAGAAAGACTGGAATGAAGATAAAGTTGTTGTCCAAAGTTTAATACAAAATTGTTAACTTGTTCTTTTGGTGACTCTGTGATACACAGTTATTTGGTTTACACATATTGAGAAAATGTTGTATAATCTTACATAGTTCACACTAATTGGATATTTTTGTATTCAAGATCATATTTATCTAACCACCTCCTTTGCTCTGTCAATGGTAATTTGAACCCAGATCACAAGAAATCTTGCCAAGCACTTCTTAGCCACCATGCAGGTCTTTTAGTTTTAATAGAAATGTAATTTGACTATCAAAATATGCTTTACAAAACTATTCAATTATGTGCCTGTAGGCTCCCATTTCTATTCCTCTTATTGCTTGTTATTGCTTGATCTCTAAGTTGTGCCTGCTTTTTTGCAACACCATGTGCCATAGCCTGCCCGGCTCCTCTGTCTGTGGGATTCTCCAAGCAAGCATAGTGGAGTGGGTTGCCATACTTTTCCAGGAGATCTTCCTGACTCAGGGATCAAACCAGCATCTCCTACACTGGCAGGAAGATTATTACTGAGTCACCTGGGAAGGGCAGGCCTACTCTTACATAACTTCTTTTTTTATATAATTAATGCAAATCTAAACATTTTCTGCCCAATTTATAATACTAATTAAGTAACTTTGTATTCATGCTAAAACCAAAATCAAATAAAAATAAAAATCAGAAAAAATAAGTAAATGAAATATTACAAAACTCACATGTCTATGTATAGCGAACACCTACTCACTATGAATTCCTGCATGTATTAGAAATCTTAATACTCAAATATTTGTAGTCCCTTTAAAATCATTGGCTTTAGTTTGGTAGATACAATAGCAAGTATCTCTAAGTATACCAATTTGTCTCCGCAAGAATAACCTGTCAAATTTTTTAGCTTCCCAGACCATTCGCAATCTGATGCTGGTGCACATTATATTGAATGAAAAACCATTCAAAATGGCTAATATTTAAAGTATATGATGGATCTCCACGTGTCCAACCACACCTAGTGCCTGGTATTGTTGGGCTTTGGTATGACCTCCTCAAAAATACACAAAAGAAATGTTTGACCCTACCTTTCTCACTTCCTCTTGTTCCATTCAACATGTATTTAAGAATAATTCCTGAACTGGTGCTGTCTTGATTCCTTTTTATTTTCTTGTAGTTACTCTCTTGTGTATCCCATATAGGCTATTCCATGAATTTAAACCCCACCTAGTAATATTTGCAAAATAATTCCTTAGCTTTAAACTATATTCTTCCTGAAACTGCCACTTAAGTATACAGTTTCTGTCACTGATTGCCAAAAGTAAATTACTTTTTTCAATACATTCTGCAAATCATGGCTGTTTAATTTATTTATAATTTCAGGAATTATTTTAACATGATTATAGGTTTCTATTTCTATAATATGAACGCCTGAATATGTTTTCTGAAAATGTTCTTTCACCTCATCCCATTTTATTTTTTTCAGAAGCTCAAAATTGTAAAATATTTTGTTTTGCATAAACAGTATGACAGGTTTTTATATATGCATTTAGTTGCCTAGTTGCCCATTCGGGGAAGGCAATGGCACCTCACTCCAGTACTCTTGCCTGGAAAACCCCATGGATGGAGGAGCCTGGTAGGCTATAGTCCATGGGGTCTCGAAGAGTCAGACACAACTGAGCGACTTCACTTTGACTTTTCACTTTCATGAATTGGAGAAGGAAATGGCAACCCACTCCAGTGTTCTTGCCTAGAGAATCCCAGGGATGGGGGAGCCTGGTGGGCTGTCATCTATGGGGTCATACAGAGTTGGACACAACTAAAGTGACTTAGCAGCAGCAGCAGCAGCAGCAGCAGCAGCAGCAGTTGCCCATTATTTTTCTTTACAATATATGTTACCTTAATATACCCAATTGAGAAGAAATCTCCAAGAAGTACACATTTAGAACATGACTGTAACATTTCCATAGTCATACTTGCATTTGTGTTACTTCATTTCTCCCTGCTTCCTCTTCCAAAAGAAAATTTAGTCTTAATTCTAAAGCTAATGTTGCTAACTGTGATGATGCATGTCCAATGAATAACAATACTAAAGTGACAGTTAAAGTGACAGTTATCCTCATGTCCAAGTTTGTAAATTTCCATTCTGATTTGCTTCTCTACCTTTAAGCTAAATCCACTGCTTCTTGGCCAATTTCATAGGTCCTTACAGCTTTTCATTTCAATATCTTCTGCAATAGAATCTTACTTTTCCCCAGAAATTTCATTCTCCTTTCCCTAAAGCCCTTTTAGATTACCCAGGAACCAGTACAATAACATCAAGAGTGGTCTAGGTGTTAAATGCCCTGGCAAGTGCTGGTCACGCTGTGGTTGGAAAATTCTGTTCAGAGGAGTGTACAGTGAGTGAATATGTTAGCAACACCTTTACATATTTAGAGTGTGTTGACCAGATGTGTGACACTTAAACTAAAAATAACCACAGAAGAAAATCCAGTAATCTTTCAGAAAAAAAAATAGTACATGTGTCATATCAGAATGCAGATGGTTTATTTATTTAATAATTACATAGCAGTTTTTTAAGCAGTCAATAGAAAAAAAAAAGAATGCCAGAGAGCACTTTATCAGAACTCAGTTTTTATGTCTTAAAATACATATTTAAAATGTTTATTTATTTATTTCTGGCTGTGCTGGGTGTTTGTCGCTCTGTGGGCTTTTCTCTAACGGCGGCAAGCGGGGACTGCTCTTTGTTGCAGCGTGCAGGCTTCTCATCGCAGTGGCTTCTCTTGTTGCGGAGCACAGGCTCTAGGGCCCGTGGACTTCAGAAGTTGTGGCTCTGGGTTCTAGAGCGCAGCCTCAGCAGTTGTGGCGCATGGGCTTGTTGTTGTTGTTGTTTCTAGGCATGTAGGATCTTCCTGGATTAGGGATTTACCTGTGTCTCCTGCACTGGCTGGCAGATTCCTACTGAGCCACCAGGGAAGTCCCTTTACGTCTTCATGAAAAAAGTAAATAAATTTTTTAAGCTATCTATATCCTAGATAACACTGTGCAGGACAGCAGGATATGATCCACATTGTGTTCCATTGATAATGGTCAGAAAATACCAACTGTTTACAGGGACAGATTCTAGGCATTGCTGGGACTTGATCCATCAAGAAGGAAAATATTAAATAATTTGTCTATTTTTTCCCTCTTACCTTCTGATCTCCTGGCAATATCTTCCAAGGGCTTAAACCAGCCAGAAACCAGAAGGCAAGAAAGCCTGAATGATGTAATTTTTAGACTTTAGCTTCTAGGGGCACAGAGTACAGCAAAGATGCTTGGAAATGGATGTGGAAGGGGTGTTCTGAAAAAAGATATTAGAACCATAGCTTCTGGTGGCAGAGTAGTAGAAGTTTCATGGAGAAGACTTTGTGTGCTTTGCAATGCTGGTGAGGGTCTAGGCAGATAAACAAAGCCCAGGCCAGATCATTCAATAGAGTGAACTTAATGCAGAGAAACAGTTACAAAGCAGTTGCAGGGTTGAAAGACAAACAGAAGAAAGACAATCCAGAGATGAGTAAAACATAAAGATGGGACCATTCCCAGGGCTAAAGGTGCCAAGGGAGCAGGTGGGCCCCCAGGGCCACTTGATGAGAACTGGGACCACAGCAGACTCTATCTGATGGAAAGTTGTTGCTGTTTGCAGGAGTTAAGCCCATGACAGGTGTAGCCACTGCAGGAGATGTAGCCTGAAACAAAGAGAAAAGCAAAAACACCAGGCTTTTCTCCCACTTTTCACCTTTCAAATATCAAGCCAATTCCTCCCATTGACTGAACTGGAAGCTGGTTCACATGGAAACCGTGAAATGTATGTTGCAAGAATCGGCACCTGAGTTAGGAGCATAGCATGGGGAAGGTTAAGGAGGATGAAGGGGATAGTGACTGAGGCAGGATAAAAGAAACCAGGTCTCCCAAGGATATAGGACCAGAGTGTTTTGCAAGAGATGCTTCTCATACCCAAATGGAAGTATGACTTAACACAGAGATTCATTGAACCTGTCTTGTCTAATCTATATATCAGCTTCTTTACTGTAAATGCGGGTAAGATCACTTGGATAAATTAACAATATGGGACCACGCGTGGAAGGGTTCAGTAATTGGGAGGTAGTTTGCAAACATGTCTTATAAGGAAAGAATTGGGAATAATTTATTCAGTATGCTGACATGAGAGATACAAGTCTCTAATCACTTATCTACAATGTGTGCATGATAAGTTGCTTCAGTCATGTCTGACTCTGTGTGACCCTATGGACTGTAACCCGCCAGGCTCCTCTGTCCATGGGATTCTCCAGGCAAGAATACTGGAGTGGGCTGCCATGCCCTCCTCCAGAAGATCTTCCTGACTCAGGGATCAAACCTGCATCTCCTGCTTTGCAGGCAGATTCTTTACCACTTAGCCACCAGGGAAGCCCTCTGCAATGCTAAAAACCAAAATATTTATAAAGCAAAATATTTTTATAAGTTTGGTGCCAAAATATGAACTAAGTATGTTTTGTGTTTGGTGCATTTTTCTGAGGAAATATTGATGTGCTTGGTTATAAAGTGAACCAGCAAACTCTATTGGCACTGTTAATTTATATATAAATATGTATTACTATAAAGTGCAAAACTGTGAATCTTAAATTACACTTCTCCCCAAGGATTTTGGATACAAAATTAGAGACTATATTTATATCTTAAACAGCATTTAATTTTCCATTCTAACTCTTTAAAGAAATGGCAAGAAAACACCATATAAAAGAGCAATCTCTAATATATTCTGCTTGATTTTCCTGTCTCTGTCTACCTCTTTCTCTCTTTGGTTTCTGTTGGTGTCATCTGCTTAACCATACTGGTGATATTTAATGTTAACCTGAATTAGAATAACATTTCTTTATTTTTAAAAGCACCTTACTGTTACTTGTAAAATACGTTTTCACTTCAGATTGTGTTCCTGCTAAAACTGACATTTAAGTGCAGTATAGTCTTGCTAAGAATAGGTGGCTTTTAAATCATGACTGTTTGATTCACATTTTCTTCTGAAATTATTTTTGCTACATTCCTGCTTTCTTTTTCTCTCCTGAGAATTGGCTGTCTTGAAGACTTTCTGCTCTCCTCACTGCTCTGTCATAACACTAGTTCAGGAGAAAGTTCAGTTCAGTTCATTCACTTAGTCAGGTCTGACTCTTTGTGACCCCATGGACTGCAGCACGCCAGGCCTCTTTTTCCATCACCAACTCCTGGAACTTACTTAAACTCACGACCATCGAGTTGGTGATGGCATCCAACCATCTCATTCTCTGTCACCCCTTCTCCTCCTGCCTTCAGTCTTTCCCAGAATCAGGGTGTTTTCCAATGAGTCAGTTCTTTGCATCAGGTGGCCAAAGTACTGGGGTTTCAGCTTCAGCATCCAGTCCTTCCAATGAATATTCAGGACTGATTTCCTTTAGGATGGACTGGTTGGATCTCCTTGCAGTCCAGGGGACTCTCAGGAGTCTTCTCCAACACCACAGTTCAAAAGCATCAATTCTTCAGCACTCAGCTTTATAGTCCAACTCTCACATCCATACATGACTACTGGAAAAACCATAGCCTTGACTAGACGGACTTTTGTTGACAAAGTAATGTCTCTGCTTTTTAATACGCTGTCTAGGTTTGCCATTACTTTCCTTCCAAGGAGTAAATGTCTTTTAATTTTGTAGCTGCGATCACCATCTGCAGTGATTTTGGAGCCCCCCAAACTAAAGTCAGCCACTGTTTTCACTGTTTCCTCATCTATTTCCCATGAAGTGACAGGACTGGATGCCATGATCTTTGTTTTCTGAATGTTGAGCTTTAAGCCAACTTTTCCACTCTCCTCTTTCACATTCATCAGAAGGCTCTTTAGTTCTTCATCACTTGGAGGAAGTTAGGGAGAAACAATTCCTTTTACAAAGTTGTGTATAAATAGGAACCCCAGTTATGTCTGTATGGTATTAACACCTTTGCCCATAAGCTTCAGAGTTATTATTTTGTGTCTTCACTTGTTCATTATTTCCATTTACAAAATACTTACTTTTATACACTCTATCAGAAGAAAATTCAGGTTAAAAATTTTTATGTAAAATACAAGTCTAGTATTTATGCTCATCAATTGATGCTCTATGAGCCTCATGTTTGTGTGTGTGTGTGTGTTTGGCTCTTGCCTCTTCCTCTCTTAGTGCATAAATGCTGTTATGATTCTGAACTCAGTGCTATTTCCTGTGGTCATGTTTGTCCGAATGATAGTGACACAGTTCAAGTGATAACGATCACCACATCCAGGCTTGTAAACCTCACTTTTGTTCTCTTCCCCTCCTGATGCTTTATAGTCTGTTCCTTGACCAGATGAACTGCTTCAATTCCCAGTATTTTTAATAGTAGCTTCTTATTTTTTTCTTAACAGACAAGCTCCACATCCGCTCGTCTCATCCCCAGGACTGTATGATCATATCGTGCCTATTGTAGGTGTTAAGTGTCATGTTGAGCATCAGCAAGTCTGAGCTTGGAAATATTCTGTACTATATAGGACACCTCTATACACATGGAGCACACTGAGCTGATGACTGAGGTTTGACGAAGAGGGCAGGGTCATGTCAGAATCCAGACAGCACTTCTAAAAAACTACTTATAATTATGTTTCACCTTTTCAGATGATGGAAATGAATATTAAAGGAGTTTTGTGCCCTACTCAAGTTTATAAATCAAACAAGAAACAGAATCAGACACTTAAAAAAAAAACTACTACTGACTTAAAAAAAAAAAACACTTCAATTCTTCTAAAGAAAAAATTACATTTTACTGAGATGACTTTAATTCATTGGTTTATTTACAGCCATCCTGGGCTTTCCTTGCTGTGTGCAGGCTTTCTCTAGTTGCAGCAAGTGTGGGCTTCTCTCCAGGTGCAGTTCACAGACTTCTCACTGTGGTGGCTTCTGATGTTTCAGAGTATGGGCTCTGGGATGGGCAGGCTAAGCATTCGTGGCTCATAGGCTTAACTGTCCTGAGGCATGTGGAATCTTCCCAACCCAGGGATCAAACCTTTGTCCCCTTCGTTGGCAGGTGGAATCTTCACCATTGGACCACCAGAGAATTCCAAAGCTACTGACTTTTGACACCTCATATTTAGCACGTTGAAGAAGGGCAGAGAAGAATCATCTGATGAGTATCAGCTAGAAATTAGTTTTGAAGGCAAAACAGTCTACACTTGTATTATCCTCTCATTTAACTCTGTGCTGCTATTTTTCTATATTCTGTGTGTCTTGTTCTCATTAGATATTCTCACTAATCCAGTTTCCATGCTACTAAGACAGGTGTGTCGATTCTGACCTGTTAGTTAAGAGGCATTCAATTTTTTATAAATCTAATTATTGCCTGATTCTATGTATATATTCAGACAACATATAAATGTAAAAATTGAAGATGAACATCTGCTGTTGCTCTTCAATGAGGGAGATGCAGAGCTAATAAAACATAGCCCAACCCTGATGTCCATAATGCTATGGATTCTGATTCCCTGTAAGATTTAGTTCAACTGAAAATGATTTTTCTTTTTCACTAGATTGGTTTGATTTAGGAAAAAAAGCAAAATTTTGGAATGAGAAGATAGTTCAAATATATCTACTAACTTGTAAATATTGAAAGTCATAAATTTTGAGTGTTAGAACAGTCTTGGTTGCTGAAGGTTGGAGTGACTGTGGCTATTTCTTAAAATAAGATAGCGGTAAAATATGCCACATCAATTGACTCTTCCTTTCACAAACAATTTCTCTGTAGCACACAATGCTATTGGTAGCATCTTACCCATAGTGGAACTCCTTTCAAAATTGGAGTCAATCTCCCCTAAACCTTTAGGTGCTTTATAAACGAAGCTTATATAGTGTTCTAAATCCTTTGTTGTCATCTCAACAATTTTCACTGCACCTTAACCAGGAGTAGCTGTCATATCAAGAAAACACTTTGTTTGCTCATCCATAAGAAGCAAGTCATCACCCACTCAAGTTTTATTCTGAGGCTGCAGCCATTCATTACATCCCCATGTTCTAATTCTAGGTCTCTTGATATTTTCACCACATCTGCCATACTTCCTCTGCTGAAGTCTTGAACCAAAGTCATCCATGAATATTGGAACCAGTTTCTTTTAAGTTCCTACTAATGTTGATATTTTTATCTCTTTTGGCTAATCATGAATGTTCTCAATGGCATCTAAAATAGTGAATCCTTTCCAGAAGGTTTTTAATTTACCTTTCTCAGCTCTATCAAGAGGAGTCACTATTTATGGCAGCCATAGCCTCATGAAATATATTTCTTAAATACTGACTTGAAAGTCAGAATTATTTCTTGAACTCTGGGCTGCAGAATGGATGTTGTGTACGTTTTCAGGCATGAAAACATTAAACTCATTGTACATCTTCATCAGACTCTTGCATGATCCGGGTGACTTGATAATGAGCAGTAATATTTTGAAAGGATTCTTGTTTTTTGAGCAGTAGTCTCAAAAGTGGGCTTAAAATAAACGGTGTGGTAAACAGATATTCTGTCATCCAAGCTTTCTTGTCCTACTTATAGAGCACAGGCAGAGTAGAATCAGCATAATTCTAAAGGGCCCTGGAATTTTCAGAATGATAGATTAGCACTGGCTTCAACTTCAAGTCATCAGCTGCATTAGCCCCTAGCAAGAGAGCTAGCCCATCCTTTGAAACTTTGAAGCCAGGCATTGACTTCTCTCCAGCTATATATGGCATCTTTTCCAATATAAGCTTGCTTCTCTACTTTGAAAATCCGTTTTTTAATGTAATCACCTTATTAATCATCTGAGCTAGATCTGAAAAACTTCCTCACTTCTACATCAGTACTTGTTGCTTCACTTGGCTGTGAAGAAAGGGAAAGTGAAAGTTGCTCAGTCAGTGTCCAATTCTTTGCAACCCCACGATCTGTAGCCTGCCAGACTCTTCTGTCCATGGAACTCTCCAGGCAAGAATCCTGGAGTGGGTTGCCATTCTCTTCCCCAGGGGATTTTCCCAACCTGGAGACGGAACCAGTTCTGCCTCCTTGCAGGTGGATTCTTTACTGTCTGAACCACCAGGGAAGCCCTGCCTCATTGGCACTCATGCATATAGAGAGCTTCTTTCCTTAAACCTCAGTTAATCCTCTCTGAATGGGACAATGAAGCCTGGATGACAGCATATCTGTTTACAACGTGGTTTATTTTAAGCCCACTTTTGAGACTACTGCTCGAATCTCAACCTAAATTAATCTCTACTAGTTTAAAATTTTTTTCTGCAACTTCCTCATCCCTCTCAGCTTTCTTGGAATTGAAGAGATTTAGAGCCTTGCTCTGGACTAGGCTTTGACTTAAGGGAATTATTGTGGTTGGTCTGTAACAAAACAAAACAAAGCAAAAAACTAAATATCCCACAATATCTGTGAAGTGCAATGAAGCAAAATGAAACTATATGTGTATGTGTGTAAATAGAACACAGGCCATTTCTGTTCCTCTTTTTTTTTTTTTTTTTTTAGTTTTCAACTCTTTGAAGGAGTCTATAACCAAGAAAAAATCATATCAAATAAGCACATTATAGAGCTTTATATATTTGATATAAATTTTTTGACTATACTAAGGAAACAGGGTATAAATTCCTTAATATAACAAAGTTTTTCTCAGCAAAGTCATAAGTCATATTTTCTACTTTATGTCATGAAGCAGACTTATAGTACCTAATTCTTATATTTACCTCTCTGATGTTGTTGATAAATGTGCTATAATTCTCTAACCTTTCTAGTAAACAAAAATCTTAAAATATATATTCACATCATTCTACCCCTAGTGCCTGTTGAAATGCTGTAAACATGACATCCACATGTAGTGAACAGGAAATATTCTGTAACTGCTACAGTCAAATTATAAAGCTTACTTCTATCTTTGCATTTACACCATTTTGGTCAAAGATTTTTCACCTCTGTTACCACATATACACTCACATCCATGCTCACATATAAACACACATACACACAAATAGTAAGAGAAGGGAACAAGGTAAAATCTCTTTTCCCCCCATGAAATCTAACTTCAAAGAAATACAAATAAATTCTAAAAGGGACCATCCATCTTGGTGCCAATATCCTCTTCAACTGAATTTATTTTATGTATGCAATTATCATGAAATTCACATATATAGACAGATATTTCTAAAAACTGAATTGTGTTTCCTAGCAGGCAGAAGGCATGAAAATAGAGAAAACAGGAGACAAATCATATAACTAAAAGCTTCCTGAGTTCTTGAAACTGCCAGATTTTTATTGATGAATCATCTCATGTTTGGGTATTGATACATCTTATTATTCTCAGAGAATCCTTTTATTTCCCCTTTCTTTTTCTTTATGCACATTTCATCAACAGATTCTGACTGTAGAGCTTTTCAGTGTAGAAAAGCTTGGCCTAAAGGCCAAAAAAGAGGCTCGATGCCATTTTAATGATACTTAGTAAAAAATACTTAAGCTTTCCTTCTCAAAAAGTGACCAGTTTGTTTAGTGAGAACCCAAAGGCTCTCCAGCAGCTCACCACAGAGGCACTGTTTCCAGCTGCGTAGGGGGGCAACAAGCCACAGCTGCAGCCAAAAAGCAAACTCTCTGAAGCTCTTTTACACTTTGCGTAAGTCTCAGGTGATGGAATTTATCAATTAGAAGAGATGAACTTCAAGACAGAGGTCCCCAGTCGTTTTGGCACCAGTTACTGGTTTCACGGAGGACAATTTTTCCATTGACTAAGTTGGGGGAGTGGTTTGGGGATGATTCAAGCACACTACATTTATTGTGCACTTTATCTCTATTATTATGAAATCAGCTCTACCAGGCATTAGATCCCAGAGGCTGGGGATCCTTGCTTTAAAGGCTGATGTTAAGAAATTTCGAAACAAATTGTATGTTCTCATCACTCTGGTTTTATAAACCTCTCCTAACTCCACATAATCAGAGTGCCAATGTTTTATCCAAAATATATGTTAGCTGTTCGATCATTATTATTTCAATGCTTTTTTTCCTCTGTTGATACCTCACTTTATAAAATAGCTATCAGGCAGAGTCAAGTGCTGAGAAAGATCTAGATATGTTCAAAATTTTCACATTGTTTTATTTCTTTTATTAAGTCTAAGTTATACCTGAACCAGATGCAGAATTGGTTGCTGCTGTGGTTTTCTTGCTCATGTGTCTTTTATTTCTTTTGATGGGAAGCAGTACTCTTGGTAGGGCTTCCCTGGTGGTGCAGTGCAAAGAAGTCACCTGTCAATGCAGAAGATGCAAGGGAAGTGAGTTCAATCCCTGGGTTGAAAAGATCACCTGGAGGAGGAAACAGCAACTCACTCTAGTATTCTTCATGGGAAATTTCATGGACAGAGGAGTGTGGCGGGATACAGTCTATGGAGTCTCAAAGAACTGAACACAGCTGAGCACCACCAGCACCCCTGGTACTTTTAACTTCATGCAAAAAGGGACATTTGCTTGTGTAATGAGTCTGGTCAATATCTATGATTGTAACTGTCAGGTAAAATTGCAAATGTAAAATGATACCAGACTTGTAAAAACAACTATGCATTATCCAAAACGAATAATACAAAGAAAGTGGGTAACATGTGAGAGATCAAATTAAAATAATATGTTGAATAAAATCTGAAAATCATGTTCTCACCAATAGCAAATATTTCTCACTTGGTTGAAGCCCCGAAGTGATCATCTCTACTTCTTAGAGAAAGCCAGAGTAAGACCTGTTAACAAACAACCCCAATTAATTCTTACAGAACTTTCTTCAGTAGAACTGAATGACCAATAAGAGGCCAGCTACTTAACTTCAAGTGATGTCAGGATCTTTAACTGTAATGAAGTTGCTCAGTTGTGCCTGACTCTTAGCGACCCCATGGATTGTAGCCCACCAGCCTCCTCCATCCATGGGATTCTCCAGGCAAGAATACTGGAGTGGGTTGTCATTTCTTTCTCCAGGGGATCTTCCTGACCCAGGGATTGAACCGGGTCTCCTGCATTGTAGGCAGATGCTTTACCCTCTAAGCCACCAGGGAAGCCCTAATCAGAAGTGGGAGAAGTTTAAATGATTTCCTATTGCTAGGTATACTTGTGTGATCTTCACCCTAAAGAAGGTATTGCATAGAGAATTTCTAGTATATTAATAAATTTCTGCATCAGTAAACTTGTGAAATACCAAAATACTTCCCTAGGATTAAATGTAATCTATCTACTTAAGCTGTATAAAACATACATATTCAACACTACAATAAGTATGTTATGTGTGCTCAGTAAGTGTTAACATTCTCCCCTACTAAACCAGTTCATTAAAATGAAAATTGATAAACAAGGTTTCAGATATTTATCTTGCCTTTAATAATATCACTTCAAAGTAATAAAATAATTGGTGATAATTATTTTATAGAATACAAAAACAGATAATGTGATGGTGCTTACATGAATTTACATATGTGATAAAGTCATATAAAACTATATACACATGTGGGGCTTCCCAGGTGGCTCAGTGGTAAAGAATCTGCCTACTGGAGATGCAGGAGATGTGTGTTTGATCCCTCGATGGGAAGATCCTCTGGAGAAGGAAATGGCAATACACTCCAGTATTCTTGCCTGAAAAATCCCGTGGACAGAGGAGCCTGGTGGGCTATAGTCCATAGGGTTACAAAGAGCTGGACATGGCTTAGTGACTGAGCACACACATATATTTATATATATATGGATACACACACACACACACACACACACACACACACACACATATACATGTGAAACCTGAATAAGAGCTATCGGTTGAATTAATGTTAGTATCTTGGTTTTGATGTTGTGCTCTAGTTATGTAAGTTATTACAAGGGAGA
>SJYC01022064.1:0-14330 GCA_006408675.1 Madoqua kirkii | reverse complement strand
ATACACACACACACACACACACACACACACACACACACATATACATGTGAAACCTGAATAAGAGCTATCGGTTGAATTAATGTTAGTATCTTGGTTTTGATGTTGTGCTCTAGTTATGTAAGTTATTACAAGGGAGATCCTGGTACTGTGTATTTTTCCTATCAATTTATGTTAATTTCAAAATAAAAAGTGAAAAAAAAAGAGAATTAACAGAAGTCAGTATGCGTATTCTCTTTGTATTTGCAGTAACTATCCTCACTTTCCTGTCCTCCTTATATCTCAGCTACACTACTATTAATAACTCTTTCACTAAAGCAAATTCTGCTATATTTTTAACAAGAGGTTCATTCCACATCAGAAACAGTAAATCCAGAGATGGTGAATGTGCTCCGTGTTTACAGATCAAAGCTCAGGGAACTCATTGTACCTCTATTACAAACATTCTTTCTTGCTGAATTTAGACTTGAAGATTTCTAAACACAACCCCCCTAAATATGTACTTTAGTTGATTACAATAGGTACACAATAGGTACATAAAAAGATCATTCTCATCTTCTCATTCTGCTTCAAAGTAAACTTGTACATGTAGATCAGTGGAGATTCATTCAGAAAGAGTAAACTTGAGAAAATAGCAAAACAAAGCAAAGACAAACATGAAACATTATTGATAGGCATCACTACTTTCCTAAAGTTCATTCTAGAAGTTCAGCATTTTAAAATTTCCTATAGATCATCATTGCTAGCCATTTTGTTTTGGGTAGAGCTGACTCCACCTCAGCATCCACGTGGATACAGTATCACACCTGGGCCCCCATGGATTTCAGTCAATCCATGTGTCTTATCTTGTGGGCCACAGTAGTAATTTGCATCTAGCTTGGGAGCATGAATGGTTAGTAATTTCAGCTGTGTCTGACTCTTTGCGACCCTATGGACTGTAGCCTGCCAGTCTCCTCTGTCCATGGGATTCTCCAGGCAAGAATACTGGAGTGGGTTACCATTCCCTTCTCCAGGGGATCTTCCCTACCCAGGAAGCAAATCTGTGTCTCTTAAGTCTCCTGCAATGGCACACAGGTTCTTTACCACAAGCACCACTTGGGAAGCCCTCATTGACATTGAAGGTGGGATGAGAGGGGGATGACAGAGGATGAGATAGTTGGATGGCGTGACTGACTCAATGGACATGAGCTTGAGTAAACTCAGGGAGTTGGTGATGGACAGTAAAGTCTGGAATGCTACAGTCCATGGGATTGCAAAGAGTCAGACACGGCTGAACTGAACTGAAACATCTAGCTTGTGCTGTGCTATGTTTAATCACTCAGTCGTATCTAACTCTGTGACCCCATGGGCTGTAGCCCACCAGGCTCCTCTGTCCATGAGGATTCCCTAGGCAAGCATACTGGAGTGGGTTGCCATGCCCTCCTCCAGGGGATCTTCCCTACCCAGGAATCAAAACCAGGTCTCCTGCATGCAAGCAGATTCTTTACCCTCTGAGCCACCAGGGAAGTTCGAGAATACTGGAGTGGGTAGCTTATCCCTTCTCCAGAGGATCTTCCCCACCCCATCAAACCAGGGTCTCCCGCATTGCAGGCAGATTCTTTATCAGCATAGCTACCAGAGAAGCCCAGCATCTAATTTAGTTAGTGTCAATAAGATGCAGAGGAATTCTTGGATCACTCTCACAAAATAAACTAGACACCAAAAATTTTATATTATTCTGTTTATACACATTTTAAAAACTAAACTACAGTGTTAGAGGTCAAGGTGGTGGAGATATTTGGAAGGAGAAAGGGGGTAGGAATTAGAAAGCTAAATGAGCAAAAACCTTGAACATCCTGGAAATGTTCTATTTCTTGATTGATGTGGTAGTTACAAGGGTGTTACCTCTAATAAGTAATACATGTTATGATTTTATTACTTTTCAGTATGAATATCATCTTTTATTTTAAAAAGGTAAGAAGAGAAAATATGTTGAAATCTATTCTGTCTATTTAGATTTTGATATGATGCAGTTCTATTAACTATTTCTCACTTTATAGTAACCACACTTCCACATTTCCAAGTCTATCCTACAAGACTATACTCAAATTTTAATTTTATTATGATTTTTTTCTTCATTTCCTTCTGACGTTGTCAATTCCTCCTCTGTGAAATAGTTCTGTTCCAGAGGGGATTGGGAAGATTCAGGTGTTATCTCATCCGCAGATCATCAGAATTCCCATGTATTTGTTAGAAAGTAGATATGAATCAATATTTTCTCAAGGCAGGTATTGCATCACTTTCTTTGATAGACATTGAGATATTCTACACAATTAAGTTGAATACTTAATCTGATTGTTAGACACTGAATGGAATTTTAAGCAAATTATCTGGTTATTGCTTATATTCTAACATATTCATTATAGGAACTTCCCTGTGAGTAAGACTCCAAGTTCCAATGCAGAGTGCCCAGGTTCGATACTTGATAAGGGAACTAGATCACATATGCATCAATGAAGATGGAAGACTCCACATACTACAATCCCACAAACTATAACTAAGATCAGTTGCAGCCAAATTAATAGATAAATATTTAAATAAATACAATGCTCATCATAAAATTGTAATAAAATGACTTAAAAAACTATACAAATAACATAAAAGCTAAGTTTTCAGAAAAAGTGTATAAAACTCTTAGGACAACATTGTAAAGCAAATATTCTGCAAATAAAAATTAAAGAAAAAAGCTCTTAGGAAAATTTATAATAAATAAAACTAGATCACTATGAAATAAAGACACCCATATACCTGTGGAAATGAAACAATCATAATCATGACTAAAATGTATATATTTATTTTTACCTGGTGATATGTCAAAAACAGATTAGGTTCATGTTTTGCACTTAAGGTGATTAAAGATAAAAGAGGCAATCAGACAGATGAAAAAGGCAATCATAATTCTAATGTCTATACAGTCCATGGAATTCTCTAGGCCAGAATACTGGAGTGGGTAGCCTTTCCCTTCCCCAGGGGATCTTCCCAACCTAGGGATCAAACCCAGGTCTCCCACATTGCAGGCAGATTACCAGTTGAGCCACAAGGGAAGCCCATATAGGGTCAATAATTCTAAGAGAAAAGATCTTTCCATGGGTACATTCAAAACCTGTACTGACTCTACACTGTTGGACTTAGTGCTTTATCCACAAAGTTTCCTTGAAATCAGACATCTTGCGAAGAAACTGCTAGTAATTTGAGAAGGAAGTGTTGCCTTAAGCATTTATGTTCTGACAGCTTGAGCTCTATGATGAATGCAGTTTGATGGTAATTCATACTCTATAAATGAATAGGCAAAAAAATAGAAAGAGGAGTCATGTGATTATTCTCTTACTATAAAAGAAAACTGTTTTGGAGCATGAGGTTGAATACTGACTCTGACATCACATATTCAAAACGCAAGGTGCCCAAAGTTGCATAAACAAAAGTAAATATATGAATTTTTGTGTCATGGGGCTGCAGGGACCGGTATCATTTTATGTACTATAGTGATATTATAATGCTTAAAAATAAACAACATAAATAACAAAAAAAATCTGAGAATTTATTTTGTATGTGGATGAATGGTCGATTATATTTTCAGACACTTAACCGTAGATCGTCTTTGTTATTGGCTTTTAATCTGCCTATCTGCCCCCTTCTGAAATTCCTACTATTAAGGTTATGCCTCTGAGGACAAAAATATGCAACTTGAATTATCAGCTTCTTATCTCAATTAGATACACAATAAATGACTATAATAATTAACATATTAGTAAAAATAAAGAGTCCAATATTAAACGAAACTTCCAGTGCTAAGTATCAATGAAGCACTGTGTGTAGGCTTAGACCAGTTGAAGCAGTTGTAGGGTATAGATGTGTGTGTGTGTTTTATAGGGCAATCATGGGAAGCCTTCTGATTCTACCTTTTATATCTTTGCTTCCATACCTGGGTTAAAGTGGCAGAGATCAAAAGCACAGAATGAGAGATGAAAAGTTCCTATCACTCTACTAAAAATAATAAATGAAAATCGACACAACTTATAGACCTGGAGAGATAGAATTGATTTAAAATACAGGTTGTGTGTGCTCTAGAGAAAGACTACCAGGGTTTCAAACATAAGTAAACTTGGTTTAGTACTTTAGCTTTACTGTACCTTACTTTTCTCACTGGTAAAACAAGCATATTTATTTATCTTTATTATTAAGTTATATCCAGGGATAAAAATAAGCTAATATATCCCTCGTGATTTAATCTATATTTGACACAAAGCAAATAATAAATATTTCTCCTTATTAAAAAAGGAAAAGTCAGTGTCAATTTTTTTACACTAAGTAAATTTACCTTTGGTTTGCCCATATATTCCATTTTCCAAGTAATTTTTTAGATGACTTTGATGTTCAAACATTAGAACAAATTTTTTGCTCTCACTTTATTTTGTGATAGGTGAAGGGTCTGCATTATGCAAGTTCAGTGAGAATTTCCTGTATTGTGGTTCCTGAAGCATTTTAGAAGACAATGATTTTACTGCCTCTTCATACTACACATCCATGTCTCATCGGCAGAAGATTTGAACACACTTTGATACACAGCTTTGTTTTTTTTTTAAAGGATTTCTTCATAACTTTCGGATTCCTTAGCCTCCAGCTTAGCTTCTAGATCTAATTTCATTTCTCTGAATCAGCATCCAGCGTGTCTTACCTTCACTGACATTGGACATCTCACATGGCAGGTATGTGCATCCCAAGCCATAACAGGAAAAAAATGAAAATAGGAAAGATATCTCATGAGCATGGCTGATTTCAGGGAGTGCTTTAATAAAAAGGATGCAGTTTTAGGTTTCCCATGTTTCATCACTTTTTACTTCAATTTCACTTTTCTGATTCTTCATTCTGTAACTTAGCAATGACTTTGTGAAGTTGTCAGCAGATTTAAAGAGTCGATTCTGACACGAATAGCTCAAATTCTGATTGCAATCTGAATTTACAAGGAAAAAGTGTAAACAATATAATTCTAGCTTAGACTTAAAGTGCTTTTTAAATTTTACCATTTGTGTTATGATACCTCAGAATCATCCAGATTAACATTGAGACACTGCACTGTTATTCAAGGCACCGCACTTTGGGGTGCACTCATGTTAATGCAGAATCTCCTGTTGCTAGATTATTTTAGGGTAAGGGTCTTGTAAGCAAGCAATTTTTGGCATGAGAAAATGTAGTATATGTGAAAAATGGTTCCCGTAAAAATGAATGCAATGTGTCTTAAGTTAACGTATCATGGAAATAAAGTCAAGCTCTCAAGATATTATCCGTATGTTGATTGTGGAGCCTCTCACCACACCAGGTCCAGAGTACTCCCATGTCTTCTCTTCCTGGTGCAGCCTCTACAAAGCTATCAGCAGCTTGACATTTCTTAGAGCAGTGAATATGCTGTGATTAGCAGAGGGCATGCTCCCAAAAGAAGCCTGGCATGCTGCAATCCACAGGGTCTCAAAGACTCATATACAACCGAGCGACTGAGCTGAACTGAACACTCCCAAGTATTGTAATAGTTTCATGACAATGATAGAATATATTAAATGGAAGACTCTGGGTTTAGAAAAGCTTTCATTTGAATTCTGACTTGGGTACTTACTAGCTTTGAACCTTGAGAAAAATAACCTTGTTAATGGACAGTAAGTTTTCTGATCTACTTAATGGGAGTCATACATTCTATCTTGTGATTTTGTTGCTGTTATTTCTGTGAAAATAAATTCGTTATATCAGCCAATTAACCAGAACTTGGTGCCTGTTGATCTCTTGTTACTACAGATCTCTAAGCTTCTTTGCCAAATTTAAAAATTAAAGGTAAATACTGAGATAGAGAGGATAAAGAGGAAAATGAATGGATAATCTCACTGAAGAATAAAGTACATTATATAAAAATGTTGGCAACAAGTGGAGTTCTGAATGGAATATCTTCATTTTCCAGCATTTTTTTTTTTCCTGGCAAAATGATTGGGTTATCAAGCCAAAGAACTTTTTGGATCCTCTCACTTGTTTCTGCTTTTAAGAATTCTCGTGTTCTTTAAATCATTACCCTATCTTTCTTTCTTTACAGGTTTTCAGACCACTCCATGGAGGTTGATTTCTGGGCTTTTAGGAGTAATATGCCTTTTGTTAATGATAACTTTGGGAGTTTTGTTGAAAGATTGTAAGTTTTTATAGTCAAGCCTATATAAAAAAATCTAAACTGTGATGAAGCTATCTTATAAGAAAAGTTTCATTTTGCTAACATGTAAAAGATTCTGATGCTGGAAAAGACTGAAGGCAAAAGGAGAAGGGGGTGGCAGAAGATGAGATAGTTAGATAACATCACTCACTCAATGGACATGAATTTGCGCAGACTCCCAGAGAGAGTGGAGGACAGAGGAGTCTGGTGTGCTGCAGTCCTTGGGGTCACAAAGAGTCAGATATGGATTTAGTGACTGAACAACAATATTTTGTTATTTCATAAATGTTTATCTGACAAAGTAAATTTCTTATCATTTCTTACAGCACTTACTAAACAAAGTGTTCAGCTTGGACCCTCCACAGATCTCAGTGAAGGTTGGTTTCACACTTTGGAAAATTTTTGTGTTGGTAGAGAAGGAAAGAAACAGTTTCTTGGTTTTCTCACAGAGAAGCTTGATGGAATATTACACAGTCATACCGATTGATGTAATAATTGTAGGATAGTCCCATTTCATTGTTCATTTAAGAATGTATTAAACACATGTATTAAATGTATTTAATAAGAATGTATTAAATACATGATATACTATTTATGTAATTAAATAATAACAAAATTATTACATGGTCATACTGATTGATGTGGTAATTGTAGGATAGTCTCATTTCATTGTTCATTTAAGAATGTATTAAACACATGTATTAAATGTATTTAATAAGAATGTATTAATACATGATATACTATTTATGTAATTAAATAATAAGAAAATTATTATATTGAAATGACACATTTTCCAATGTGAGTGATCATGTAAAAATAAACACAAAAATTACAGTAAATACTATAATTAACAAAAATAAATTGCAAATAAAAATTGCAGAAAATAAGTTGCAGTAAATATACTGCTGCTAAGTCGCTTCAGTTGTGTCTGACTCTGTGCAACCCCACAGACGGCAGCCCACCAGGCTCCCCTGTCCCTGGGATTCTCCAGGCAAGAACACTGGAGTGGGTTGCCATTTCCTTCACCAAGTATACTAGCTAATTCTAATTACCTGCTTGTGCTTGTTGATAACCTATACTTCTGTATCTCTTTTACCTTTACCTCTGCTTCTTCCATAATTTAAAAGTAACATGGAGATTAATGCAATTCTAAACCCTACTTAACCAGTGAAAGTCAGCTCAAAGTCCTAGTTTTTAATTTTATACTCAAATGCTCTCCAAGTTGTCTTCTGTGTTCATATATCTTTTCACTTGTATCATTTTTTCCCCTGAGCATTTTCCCAACTTTATTGAGATACAATTGATAAAAGACATTGCATAAATTTAATGTGTGGGTCTTCCCCGATGGCTCAGTGGTAAAGAATTCCCTCTATAACGTTGGAGACATGGGTTCAATTCCTGGGTGGGGAAGATGTCCTGGAGAAGGAAATGGCAACCCACTCCAGTATTCTTGCCTGGGAAATCCAGTGGTCAGAGAAGCCTGGCCGGCTACACTCCATGGGGTCACTAAAGAGTCAGACACAACTTAGCAACAAGTTTTGTGTACAATGTGCAGATTTGATACACTTATTATTACAATATTATTATCCCAAAGCATTCATTAACAGTACCATTATGTCACACAACTATCACTGCTATTCATGGTGAGAACATTCAAGAACTACTCCTGTGGCAACTCGCAAGTAAGTAATACGGTATTGTTAAGCTTAGTTACAATGGTGCACAGTAGATTCCCAGAACTTATTCATTCTGGAGAAGTGTATACCTTTTTTTTTTTTTTCTTTTTGGTATTGGTTACAAAAAGTGGCTTGTGGGATCATAGTTTCTTGATCAGGAATTGAACCAGAGTCCAGGCAGTGAAAGTTTAGAATCTTAACCACTGGATCACCAAGGAATTCCCGTGAACCTTTCAACAAACCCACTTATCCCACATCCTATCCCCTGGAAATCACCAGTCTACTCTAAAATTTCAGCACCATTCGTTTGACAAAGGTTTGAGTGTTGTTGAAGACATTATCCCTAGTAAACTGAATGGTCCAATTTCAAGCTAATTATTCTTTTATTTTCATTTTGAAAATAAAGTATCCAGAATTAATTTTTTAAAAATCTTCTGACTGCATCATGTGGCATACGGCATTGTAGTTTCCCAACCAGCGATCAGAAACTTTACATTGAAAGCACAAAGTCTTAAACACTATACCACCAAGGAAGTCCTCAGAATTCTTTTGTGACTCAGGAAATGTGCTAAAATGATTTCCTTCTTTACATATCTTTTTCAACTAATTTAATTTCTCTGTCTCTCTCTCTCTTTTTTTTTTTTTTTACTAAAAATTTGCTTTCATTTTGCTGTGATTTATGTAAATGTTGTCTTTGATAAAAAGCAATTCTCACTCTGAGGCATAAGAGCAGTCACAATTTTAGCATAGATGCAAAAGACAAATGGACAAATAAAATGATAAAACAGAATGCCAGCATAGTCTACTTTTAATTACACAGCAGAGATCAATTTTGGGTCGCTTTCTCAAGAAAGGTTCTTACCACTGCCCTCCATCCTACCATCTGCTACACTGTATTTGAACATATTGAATTTACTTGTATACTTACCCAAATTATCACTAAATGTAGTTCATAAATGAAGGAAACTTATATAATTCTACCCCTATCTCTAGAATATAATTTCCATGGGGAAAAAGGGTTATGTCTGAGTTGTTCAGATTAATAGTCCCTGAACTATGGTGTATGCAGTAAATTCTCAAAGAATATTTGTAGAAAAGATTAATAAATAACAAGTTTTATTTGGTTGCTGATTTATTTTAAGATTTTTATTTATTTATATTTTTTGGCCACACCATGAGCAGCATGTAGGAACCTTTTAAAAATTTTTTTGTTTATTTATTTTAATTGGAGGCTAATTACTTTACAATATTGTGGTTCTTTGCCATACATTCACATGAATCAGTCATGGGTGTACATGTGTTCCCCACCCTGAGGCCCCCTTCCACCTCCATCCCCATCCCATCCTTCAGGGTTGCCCCAATGCACTGGCCCTGAGGGCCCTGTTTCATGCATTGAACATGATTGGTGATCTATTTTACATAGGGTAATATACATGAATAACAAATGATTTTTGAAAAAGTAAATAACACTGAAAAAATTGAACCTCCAGTGTCACCTAGTCATGTTTTATTATTTCTTTTAGAATCTGGCTGCTATTCTTGCCAAGAACAATGGATTGGCTACCAATGCAACTGTTATTTCATTTCTAATGAATTAAAAACATGGAAAGACAGTAGGGATTTTTGTGTTTCACATAATTCCAGTCTACTTCAGATACAAAACAGAAATGAACTGGCAAGTATTTAATTTTGATTTTCTACATTTTCTTTGACTTAGGACATATATTATCTAAGTAGGCTGAATACTTTGATTCAAGTCTTTAATCAGATAACAAGTGGATGATTATATTTGAACTAATGTCCTATACTTTGAAACCATCACAAAAGCAACCCAAATTTCTCAAAGGTTTACATTACAGGAGTGTTGACAGATAAAGTACAAATAAAGTTTTAAAGATAATTCAAAGTAGAAATAAAAATAACCTAATTTAGCTAAAAATAACCTATTTTTAGCTCTTTAATTGAATTTCTAATTTATTTTGTAATTATATAGCTTTTGTTATCACTCTTGGGTGTAGTGTGAAATGTATACGTAAAATAAAACAATTAGTTCTTTAGTAAAAGTTCTCTAGCTCCCTGTAGAACCTGTGCTAAGATCTATCCCTCAGTGTGTTATTGGGATCAGATTTGACGGATGGTCTGCTATGAAGGAAGTGTTCCATAAAAACTCTAACACCTATTATGACATTTTTCATTCCTTTAAGAAGTGAGACTTCATGGGTTTTTTTCCTCCAGAAATGGACTTGATGAATGAGAAACAAGAGGCAAGTGACTTACTACACCTCCTAAATTAGAAGTTAAAAATGATTTTAGTTTGCATTAGTTTGGTGCAAAAGTAATTCTGGTTTTGCCTTGTTGAAATTTGCTGTTGGATATTGGAAAACATTCTTAAATAAATGTGATTATGTTACATATCGTTTAATATGCATTTCTCATTTTATGGTTTTTTTATTTTTTGCTAATGACATCACTTGCTGTTTATTTTATATTTATTTTAGGCTATAGAAACTATATTAGACAAAAAGCAAATTTAAGCAATTTTAAAATTCAAGTTCAAAATGGGTTATAAAGCAGTGGAGACAACTTATAACATTAACAATGCATTTGGCCCATGAACTGCTAACAAAAGTACAGTGCAGTGCTGGTTCAAGGAGACAAGCACCTTGAAGATGAGGAGTGCAGTGGCCGACCATCAGAAGTTGATCTGACCGACTGAGTGGATCATCAAAGCTGATCCTCTTACAACTACACAAGAAGTTTCCCAATAATTCAGCATTAACCATTCTGTGACCATTTGACATTTGAAGCAAATTAGAAATGTGTAAAAGCTCTAAAAGTGGGTGCCTCATGAACTGACAGCAAATTAAAAAATTACATAGGGTAATATACATGAATAACAAATGATTTTTGAAAAAGTAAATAACACTGAAAAAATTGAACCTCCAGTGTCACCTAGTCATGTTTTATTATTTCTTTTAGAATCTGGCTGCTATTCTTGCCAAGAACAATGGATTGGCTACCAATGCAACTGTTATTTCATTTCTAATGAATTAAAAACATGGAAAGACAGTAGGGATTTTTGTGTTTCACATAATTCCAGTCTACTTCAGATACAAAACAGAAATGAACTGGCAAGTATTTAATTTTGATTTTCTACATTTTCTTTGACTTAGGACATATATTATCTAAGTAGGCTGAATACTTTGATTCAAGTCTTTAATCAGATAACAAGTGGATGATTATATTTGAACTAATGTCCTATACTTTGAAACCATCACAAAAGCAACCCAAATTTCTCAAAGGTTTACATTACAGGAGTGTTGACAGATAAAGTACAAATAAAGTTTTAAAGATAATTCAAAGTAGAAATAAAAATAACCTAATTTAGCTAAAAATAACCTATTTTTAGCTCTTTAATTGAATTTCTAATTTATTTTGTAATTATATAGCTTTTGTTATCACTCTTGGGTGTAGTGTGAAATGTATACGTAAAATATTATAAAACAATTAGTTCTTTAGTAAAAGTTCTCTAGCTCCCTGTAGAACCTGTGCTAAGATCTATCCCTCAGTGTGTTATTGGGATCAGATTTGACGGATGGTCTGCTATGAAGGAAGTGTTCCATAAAAACTCTAACACCTATTATGACATTTTTCATTCCTTTAAGAAGTGAGACTTCATGGGTTTTTTTCCTCCAGAAATGGACTTGATGAATGAGAAACAAGAGGCAAGTGACTTACTACACCTCCTAAATTAGAAGTTAAAAATGATTTTAGTTTGCATTAGTTTGGTGCAAAAGTAATTCTGGTTTTGCCTTGTTGAAATTTGCTGTTGGATATTGGAAAACATTCTTAAATAAATGTGATTATGTTACATATCGTTTAATATGCATTTCTCATTTTATGGTTTTTTTATTTTTTGCTAATGACATCACTTGCTGTTTATTTTATATTTATTTTAGGCTATAGAAACTATATTAGACAAAAAGCAAATTTAAGCAATTTTAAAATTCAAGTTCAAAATGGGTTATAAAGCAGTGGAGACAACTTATAACATTAACAATGCATTTGGCCCATGAACTGCTAACAAAAGTACGTGCAGTGCTGGTTCAAGGAGACAAGCACCTTGAAGATGAGGAGTGCAGTGGCCGACCATCAGAAGTTGATCTGACCGACTGAGTGGATCATCAAAGCTGATCCTCTTACAACTACACAAGAAGTTTCCCAATAATTCAGCATTAACCATTCTGTGACCATTTGACATTTGAAGCAAATTAGAAATGTGTAAAAGCTCTAAAAGTGGGTGCCTCATGAACTGACAGCAAATTAAAAAAAAATCATTATTTTGAAGTGTCTTCTTCTCTTATTCTATTCAACAGCAAACCATTTCTCAAGTGGATTGTGATGTGTGATGAAAAGTGGATTTTATACAACTGGCGATGACCAGCTCAGTGGCTGGACCAAGAAGAAACTTCAAAGCATTTCCAAAAGCCAAACTTGGGCCAGAAAAAGGTCATGGTCACTGTTAGGTGGTTTGCTGCCAGTCTGATCCACTACAGCTTTCTGAATCCTTGTGAAACCATTACATCTGAGAAGTCTGTTCAGCAAATCAATAAGATGCACTAAAAACTGCAATGCTTGCAGCTGGCACAGGTCAACAGATAGGACCTAATTCTTCTCCATGAAAATGCCTGGCTGCAGGTTGCAAAACAAACACTTCAAAAGTTGAACAAATTGGGCTACAAAGTTTTGCCTCATCTGCCATATTCACCTGATTTCTTGCTGATCAGCTACCACTTCTTCAAGCATCTCCATGAGTTTTTGCAGTGAAAATGCTTCCACAACCAACAAGAGGCAGAAAATGCTTTCCAAGAGTTTGTCAAATCCCAAAGTATGGATTTTTACACTACAGGAATAAAAAAACTTATTTATCGATTGCAAAAATGTGTTGATTGTCATGGTTCCTATTTTGATTAAGAAAGATGTGTTTGAGCTTAGTTATAATGATTTAACATTTATGGTCTGAAACCACAGTTACCTTTTTGTACCAACTTGATAGAATTGAAAAACTGAAACTGATACTAGAAATTGATCTTCTTAAAAGTACATGTTTCTTACGTAGATCTGAAATAGGTTAATATGTTGGTTTCTGTTTCTAAGCAGGATTTTATGAAGTTCAGTTCCAGTTTTTACTGGATTGGACTTTCTTACAGTGAAGAACATCATGCCTGGTTGTGGGAGGACAATTCTACTCTCTCCCAAGATCTGTAAGTTTCTGGCATCAAAACTTTTTCTGTTCTTTTTGAGTTTATCCTTGGATTTGATCATTCCTTTCCCCATATACTAATAATTTCTTCTTCATTACAGAGTTCTTTCATTTCACACTGTAAATTCAAAGAACTGCATAATATATAACCCAAGCAGAGGTGCATTGGATGAAGACTGTGAAAATAAAAATAGTTACATCTGTAAGCAACAGTTTATTTAGATGTTTCTTGGGGCAAAAGTATTCTGCAATGAAGATTTAGACTTACTTAGAATGGCAACATATTATTACTATCTATTTCTGGGATCTGTAAAATGCTTCAAATTGTGTCTTATCAATCATATAACTTTCATATATTTGAAGAAATATGCTTAAATTTTTTATCAATACATAATTGATATATAAATTGTATTGGTTTTAGATGTACAACATAGCAATAACTAGACAGTAAGTCTAACATTCATCATTGTTATAGTTACAAATTTTTTAGTTACAATTTTTAAATTTTGCAATGTGTTTTAAAATTGATGAAACTTGTGTACCTACACTGAAATTATAGAGTCAATATAAATAATTTCATGAATACTTAATGTATATAGTCAATAGTGAATTTCATAATTTATATATCTATTCTTAGAAATTCCCTCTGCTGAAATTTAAATAAAAACTAATTCTTACCAAATAATATGTATCAAAATCATATCAGTCCTTTGTATGGCATCAGTTCAGTTCAGTTCTGTCACTCAGTCATATTCGATTCTTTGTGGCCCCATAAACTGTAGCATGCCAGGCCTCCCTGTCCATCACCAACTCCCCAAGTTCACTCAAACTCATGTCCATCAAGTCAGTGATGCCATCCAGCCATCTCATCCTCCGTCGTCCCCTTCTCCTCCTGCCCCAAATCTCTCCCAGCATCAGAGTCTTTTCCAAGGAGTCAACTCTTCCCATGAGGTGGCCAAAGTACTGGTGTTTCAGCTTTAGCATTAGTCCTTCCAATGAACACCTAGGATGATCTACTTTAGGATGGACTGGTTGGATCTCCTTGCAGTCCAAGGGACTCTCAAGAATCTTCTCCAACACCACAGTTCAAAAACATCAATTCTTTGGCTCTCAGCTTTCTTCACAGTCCAATTCTCACATCCATACATGACCACAGGAAAAACCATAGCCT
>SJYC01022063.1:0-15607 GCA_006408675.1 Madoqua kirkii | reverse complement strand
GTGGCCAAAGTACTGGAGTTTCAGCTTTAGCATCATTCCTTCCAAAGAAATCCCAGGGTTGATCTCCTTCAGAATGGACTGGTTGGATCTCCTTGCAGTCCAAGGGACTCTCAAGAGTATTCTCCAACACTACAGTTCAAAAGTATTAATTCTTTGGTGTTCGGCTTTCTTCACAGTCCAACTCTCACATCCATATATGACCACCGGAAAAACCATAGCCTTGACTAGATGGACCTTTGTTGGCAAAGTAATGTCTCTGCTTTTTAATATGCTGTCTACGTTGGTCATAACTTTTCTTCCAAGGAGTAAGCATCTTCTAATTTCATGGCTGCACAGTGATTTTGGAGCTCCCCCCAAATAAAGTCTGATACTGTTTCCACTGTTTCCCCATCTATTTCCCATGAAGTGATAGGACCAGATGCCATGATCTTTGTTTTCTGAATGTTGAGCTTTAAGCCAACTTTTTCACTCTCCTCTTTCACTTTCATCAAGAGGCTTTTTAGTTCCTCTTCACTTTCTGCCATGAGGGTGGTGTCATCTGCGTATCTGAGGTTATTGCTTATAGTATCTAGCAGTGCATTATTCAGTTATGTAGCTACTAGCTTCATGGAGCTATTGAACACTTGAGATATGCCTAGTCAAATTGGTATATGTTTTACATGTGAAATACAACCTGAATTTTGTAGACTTGGTATGGAAAATAGTATAAAAGATGTCCATAAGTGTTATATATATTATTGTTGGTTATGCATTAAATAACATTTTAGTTATATTAAATATATTATTAAAATTATTTTTACCTGTTTCTTTTTAGCTCCTAAAATATGGTTACTAGAAGACATAATATTATGTATGTAACTCTTCCTCCAGCTTTTCATGTAGCTGGCGCCTTTTTACTACCCAGATATCAACTTAGAGATCTTCTCTGCTTGTACACTATCTATATAAAGGAATTCCACCAAAATCATGCAGGTCACCATATTCTGTTCATGGCACTTTTCACTATCTGAAATCATCTTGTGTATTTGTGTATCTGATAATTGTCTACCCCAAGTAAGTAGTAAACTTCTTTGGGTAGGAAATTTGTCCACTGGTGAATTAGATTCATAACTGTGTACATGGTGTCTAGAATAATACCTGGCATTTAGTAAGTAGGTGTTCATTTGTTGAATGAATGATCTCTACTCTTTGATATGGCTCTCTGCCTCACAAACCTGATTAACTCAAGACTTAACTTTCAAGACTCAACTCAAGTAGCACTTTCCCTAGGAAGCCTTTCCTGGCTATTTCCCCTCCTGAAAGTCTTAACCTGTTGATTCCCTCTCTATACACATTTCTGCAGTTACACTTCCACACGGTGCTTTTGTTCATTTTACATCTCTCCTCTTTCACACTTAACCCTTAATAATTCTTCAGTATATTTCTATTATCTAAAAATATACCTGGTTACCCAGCAGACAACAATTTTTCTTTGCAGCTGATCTAATATATGTATATAAAACACAGCTTATAGTAGGAGACACTCAGTAAACATTTGTTGAATGAGTAAATGAATTCCTGTGTCCTTTACAAAACAATATAACAACATTAAACACTTCTTTAAATCATTTATAAAATATTAACACCCTATTAGTAACTGTTTTCTTTAGCCCACTTTCTTCCTTTTTCTTTAATTATACAAGTAAAACATGGATAGTATATATCACTGTAAAAAAACAAAATTCAAATGATACATAAATAAAGTTAAAAATGAATCCCTTAATAATCTTACTTTCTCTGGAAATAGAACTGCCATACAACCCAGCAATCCCACTGCTGGGCATATACACCAAGGAAACCAGAATTTAAAGAGATATGTGTACCCCCGTGTTCATCACAGCACTGTTTCTAATAGCCAGGACATGGAAGCAACCTAGATGTCCATTAGCAGATGAACAGATGAGAAAGCTGTGGTACATATACACAATAGAATATTACTCAGCTATTAAAAAGAATGCATTTAAATCAGTTCTAATGAGGTGGATGAAACTGGAGTCTATTATACAGAGTGAAGTAAGTCAGGAAGAAAAACACCAATACGGTATATTAACGCGTATATATGGAATTTAGAAAGGTGGTGATGATGACCCTATATGCGAGACAGCAAGAGACACAGATGTAAGAACAGACTTTTGGACTCTGTGTGAGAAGGGGAGGGTGGGGTGTTTGAGAGTATAGCATTGAAACATGTATATTATCATTTGTGAAATAGATCACCAGTCCAGGTTTGATGCATGAGACAGGGTGCTCAGGGCTGGTGCACTGGGATGACCCTGAGGGATGGGATGGGGAGGGAGGTGGGAGGCGTGTTCAGAATGGGGAACACATGTACATCCATGGCTAATTCATGTCAATGTATGGCAAAAACTACTGCAACATTGTAATTATCCTCCAATTAAAATAAATTAATTTTTTTAAAAGGATACAGAGAGTAATATAATTACAACATCCCAGTACTACTCATTTGCTTTACCTCATATTTTACACATACGTGCCTCAGAATAAAAATATTACTACCGCTAGCAATTATGATTTTAAAATATTTTTTCATATGCTATTATCAACCCTGAATATTCATTGGAAGGCCTGATGCTGAAGCTGAAGCTCCAATACTTTGACCACCTGATGTGGAGAGCTGACTCATTAGAAAAGACCCTGATGCTGGGAAAGATTGAAGGCAGGAGGAGAAGGGGACAGCAGAGGATGAAATGGTTGGATGGCATCACCAACTCAATGGATGTGAGTTTGAGCAAGTTCCAGGAGATAGTGCAGGACAGGGAAGCCTGGTGTGCTGTAGTCCATGAGGTCACAAAGGGTCGGACACAACTGAGCAAATGAACAACAACAGTGCTATCATCATTCTAACCCCAATTGTTGTGGTCATCCTATATATCGATTGTCAAAGGCTATGGCCATTACATATTTGTGTAGTCACAGAGATCTATGACCCAGATTCCCTTCAAGGAAGGACTTGCTGCCAGCTGCAGGGAGCTGGACTTAGACAGCCTACAGCTGGATCTACCTCAGCTGCAGAGAGCTGCCTTCCTGCAGTTACACCCTTCCTAATGAAGGCTTGGGCCTTCCTTGGTGGCTCAGTGGTAAAGAATCTGCCTGCCAACACAACAACAAAAACAAATGCAGGCTCAACCTACATTATACGAGGTTGGATACAAAGCCCTGGCCTCTTTGACCTAATGGCAGACACTCTGATGGTCAGCACTAGCTCCAGAATTTCCTGTCACCAGAATTTCCTGCCAAGTTGAGCAAGACTTTGTTGGGCTTACATATTTAGACTTTTTCCTGTGCCCAGTTCTGCTTTCGCTCACTTCCTTACACAGGTGTTGATCCCTAACAAGTACTTTGTACCCCAGTCTCTATCTCAGTGTCTGTTTATGCTTCTGAAGAACCCAACCTACAAAGTTAGTATTAGAAGTGATCAGAGAAAGCATGCAAGAAAATGATACTCTGAAGTTGAATCACTCACTGCTTATCTGGCAATGAAGATCCCATCACTGATGGTAGGTTTTATACCAACAGCCCCTGGCACAGGTGATGATCCATTTGTTAAGAATTTTCAATTCTGATGAGTTGGGAAAATGTAATGAGGAAATGGGGGCTTCCCAGGTGGTGCTAGTCTTAAGGAACCCACCTACTAGTACAGGAGAAACAAGTTCGATCCCTAGGTTGGAAAGATCCCTGGACGAGGGCATGGCAACTCACTCCAGGATTCTTGCCTGGAGAATCCCATGAACAGAGGAACCTGGCAGGCTACAGTCCTTAGGGTTGCAAAGAGTCAGACATGACTGTAGTGACTTAGCACACATGCATGCACTGAGGAAAGAGAATCACTAGGCTAATAATGTATCAGCTGTTTGAGACCTATGGAGAAATTAGTAGCTATAAGATTACAGGATTGGATAGCATTAATTGGATAGCATTACAGAACTGGATTACAACATTAATGGTCCATAGACAATAAGGAACAGCTGAGGGTAACAGACACTTGAAAGTCAATCATAAAAGTGAGAAGGCCTCTTTGGACACTTACAAAGAAGTTCTCATCTCTTCTTATCACTTAACAGTCAGAGATGCTGAATTTCAAACATAGCTAAATACATAACCAGGTAGATCTATTATGACAAAATTAAAGCCATATTTAGGAAAATCTGGGGCTTGAAACATGGGGTAGAGACATCTGAGTTACTGGGTGGGCCTAAAGATTTTGACTCAAGACTCCTCTTAAGTTTCTGAGCTTGCAAATATAGACCACTCCTTCATATTAAAAGTCAGCATGGTGCCCCTTCCCCACCCTCTTGCTGGAAGAGGGTACAGAGCCCTCATCTGCAAAGTAACACACATGCCTCTCAGTAGCTGCCCTGTCTCCTCTGCTAGCCATTCACTATGGCTAGAACTAGGATCGTTAGTGTTAGTCGCTCAGTTGTTGTCCGACTCTTTGCAATCCCATGGACTGTAACCCACCAGGCTCCTCTGTCCATGGGATTTCCCAGGCAAGAACACTGGAGTGGGTTGTCATTTCTTTCTCTAGGGGATCTTCCCAACCCAGGAATTGAACCCAGGTCTCCTGCATTACAGGCGGATTCTTTACTGCCTAAGCTACCAGGCAAAACTCAGGAAGGGTTAGATTTGCTAAGCCTGGTAAGAGAGGAAGGGGAACTTCAAGATCTAGCCAGAGTATTCCGGAAGAAGCTTATGTGGCACTGGATTCTGAGAGTATTGTTCAGGAGTCTAGAATATAAAATTGAATAGGGAATGAGTCAAATATTTGGAAGCATTCTGCTGAGACACAGGACTTAAATATACCGGCAAGGACCTCAGGAGGTGTTCCACACTCCTTACTACAAGGGCTCCTGTTGTTTAGTCACTAAGTCATGTCTGACTCTTCTGCAATCCCATGGCCTGTAGTCAGTCAGGTTCCTCTCTGTCCATGGGATCTCCCAGGCAAGAATACTAGAGTGGGTAGCCATTTCCTTCTTCAAGGGATCTTCCTAACCCAGGGGCTGGACCCATGTCTCCTGCATCGGCAGGTGGATTCTTTACCACCAAGCCACCAGGGAAATCCAGAAGTGCTTCTAGAAGCACTGGAAAAAGCAGTAGTTCACATGAAAGTGAAAGTTGCTCAGTCATGTCCTTCTCTTTGTGACCCCATGGACTATGCTATACAGACCATGGAATTCTCCAGGCCAGAATACTGGTGTGGCCTTTCCCTTCTCCGGGGGGTCAAACCCAGGGATCAAACCCAGGTCTCCCACAGTGTGGGTGGATTCTTTACCAGCTGAGCCACAGGGGAAGCCCAAGAATACTGGATGGGCAGCCTATCCCTTCTCCAGCAGATCTTCCCAACCCAGGAACTGAACCAGGGTCTCCTGCAGAATTCTTCACCAGCTGAGCTGCTGAAATGCCAGACTTGCCATGACAGATGGGAGACAAAGAAATTAGAAGTCTCAAGGAATCAGGCATGCTGGAATGGATACACTTTGAACAACCAGAAGGCCTGCTAGATGATTACGTTCCACTGAAACATAATCTACATATTCTTGACAAAGGCCACAGGGAATGCACTTGTGGAAAATGCACCAGAATAAAGTTCATTGGAGCTTCTTCTCTGAGGCCAGGACTGATAGCAAAAGAGGTTCTTACGGAGCTGAGCTTGCTGATGGCAATGAAGCTGATGGGACCTTCGTGTAGTAGAGGCCACGTGCCAGCGTTTCTATCAGTGTTCTCTAATCATTTAGATTTTCTTCCAGAAGACTCTTCAGGAAGAGCTCATAAGAACAATATTCTCTGAGTTCTTGTGTGTTTATAACACTTTTTTGATATTTTGACTTGAAAGTCAGTTTTGCTGGATATAAACCCGTCCTTCATATTTTCCTTTCTATTAAACTAAGTGGTATCTTAAATGTTATTCTTTTATCAGCATAAAGATTTGCTGTCCAAAATTCCGATACTCTAATTTTCATTATAAATCATAGGCTGCTTTGGTCTGGATACCTAAAAAATTTTTCTTTAAAGTACAATGATTGTGTTTGTATATGTCTCAGCATTGGTTATTCTAGGTTAATATTCTCAAAACATGGGTTACTCTTCTCATATATATTTTCCATTTTTTTCAGAAAAATTTCCTTGATTTTCAGTTTTTAATATTTATTTGCATCCATGATTTGGGTTTCTTCTTAAGGGACTGCTATTATTAACATGTTGTATCTCCTTTGTGCAGCTTCCATATTTGTCACAAAATTATTTCCATCTTTTTTTTTAAGATAGTTCTGAACTTACAAAATGGTGTGTGCACTGTACAAAGATTTTTTTCTCCAAGGCAATTTGGGTGTAGTTGCCAACCTGATGCTTCAGCATGTCTTAATTCATTAAATTGTACTTGCTTTTAAAAAGAACTTTGTTTAATATAACCACAGTATAACCATTAGCTCATAGTAGGTTGTAGTTTTGGTTTTATTTCATGGGCACATCACTCTAGTGTGCATTCAGTGCCTGTAGGTTTGCTATTCTGCTCTATTTTCTTTATTTTCATATAATAACTTCCTGTGAGTTTTGAGCTCATTACTTTCCTGTTGCTCATTTTTATGTTCTGGAATTAAACTTCAGTGCATTCCTGTTGTTTAGTTTCAGAAAATATGGTTCAGGGTAGATTTTCTAATTTTAAAGAGCTTCCTCTTTTATTATTTTCATGTTGTGGTTAAAAATACGGTAACTTGCTCTAAGAGATTTTCTGGACCCATTTGTCTCCTCTGCTCTTGTCTGAGCCTTCTCTTCCTTTTATCGCCGTTGCCTTGGTCCTGCTCAGTTTCGACTGCAGTGCTAGCAGCTCCTGCTGAGCGTGGGGCCTGCCTGAGGAGTTCTTTCAGGTCTATTTTGAAGGCTCTGCTCTGTTTCTTTCAGACCTTAGCAAAACTTGAGTTTTCTTCTTCTTTTTAGATAGCCATGGATACCATCCTCATTTTGTGGTTGGAGTAGCGGTACTTGTACTTCAGGATTTGGGGAAATATTGTTTAGTCTGGTTACAAACATTATCCTTGGGCTTTTGGTTTTACTTTTCATTTTCTCTCTCTGCTCTTTTATGCGAGTGTTCAGTATCCTAAGACCCTACAGCCACTAATTCCCATAAAGCCCCTCGACCCACACATTTTAATGTGTATTAGCTCAATATTATTCAGTTATAAGTAACTCCACCCCCCCAGGAAACAGCTCCCTTTTAGTTTATTTTGGGTGACTATGAGTTGTTGATATCTTTTATATTCTTTCTTTTTTGCTAAACTTTTTTATTTTTATTTTTTTAATTTATTTATTTTAATTGGAGGTTAATTACTTTAAAATATTGTATTGGTTTTGCCATACATCAATGTGAATCTGCCACAGGTGTACATGTATTCCCCATCCTGAAGCCCCCTCCCACCTCCCTCCCTATAAGTAACTCTTAATTTCCTCTTTATCTTTGATTCATGGGTCTTTTCCTCCCAAATAAACAATATTAGTTATTGATTTCTAAATTATTTTCTTAGATTGTGTTCTCTAGGATGCTGATCCTTTTATTCTTTTTGAGTCTTGCTTTATGTCATCAAATTTTCAGATGTATCATGAATGTTGAAAAATAACCACTCTGTAGTTCTAGAGTGCACTGCTAATTGTTATTCAAATATTTCATATTCTTACTTAATTTTTGTTGGCTTGACTATCAATTACTGAAAAAGTGTTTACATTCTATTTTTGACAATGCCAATATACTCAAGCCTTAACCTCTGTTTTGTGGTTCTTGTGTCTTCTGATACTAGCACATGGTGGTTTCTTTGTGTGCACGTGTGTGTATGTGTGTGTGAGTTTAAAAGTTCATATTCCTTGGGATTTATTTACAGTAATTTTTGAGTTCTGAAATTTTTAATAAAATCCCATAGAGAAGATTTTCATTTGATTCTTTCAGGGACCTGATTGGACAACTAATCTTGACACCGCTTTAGAGCAGGTATTCAACTTGGAGGTTAGTTTTCAAATCTTACAGTTGTTGCTAATTTTGGTCCCAGATATATGTAAAGGTAAGCCTGGGGTTAGGAATTCTTGTAAAAGATTTCTGCCATCTACTCAGAATCAAATCCAGGACATGAAAGGATCCCCTGTGGTATTGTTTTTTCCCTTGATTTATCACTCAGAATGTTGTCCTTAGTGACGCTTGGTTTGGGCAGGAGTTTCAGATCTGACTTGCCTCCAAGCTTGCATGGGCTCAGTCTTCAGCTCAGTGAAAGTCTAAGCCCTAGACAACTAGGGATATGCATATGCCTCTGTAAAATGCTGTCCAAAACTTTCTTGTCATTTTAGGTTTTGATTATTTCTTTTACTTTCCCACTGACTCAGCAAAGCGTTTAAATAAATTATTCAGCGTCTTTAGGCATTCTAAACTTGGAGAGTATCTCTAATCTCTGCCACGTCATGGGAAACAGAAGTCCTGTATCTTGCATTTCCACAGTTGTGTTAAATTTTCTCTGTTCTCTAGTATTATTTTTAGAAAATCTCCATGGACAATTTCTCCTTCACTCATTCTCATATAAGGCAGGAGATACATATTCTGAAACTTTGAAAACAACAGGGTATATGAATTGTCTGGCTATATTCTGACCCCCAGGCTAATGGATGACTCCTCTAATCAGTTTCATAGCTGAAGAGGAAGTTGATATTCACAGTTCAACTTGCTACAGTTTTTAACAGACTTTCATCTAGTTCAGCTTCAGTGGCATTTTCACCTATAATCACTATCCAAGGCTCTAATACTTTAAACAAATACAGCTCAAGAAAATCTATAGTTTTTCTGGCATGTATGTACTGTTTTCAACGTTTTCTTCTGGCATGTACTGTTTTCAACATGGTTTTTTCCTCTCTGACTATACCTAATTTACTTATGAGAATACCTGTTAAATGCATATTCTACCACCGATTTTCCCAAGTCTCCCCTTTATTCTCATCCTCCTTTCCTGTCCATTTTTGTCATTATAACTTTTTTAGGGGTTCAGTAGCTTTTCCCATTATACTCATAGATATCATTTTCATAATTGATGAAACTATATCTGCCTTTCTATGAATAGTGGAAGATGGTTGAATTTAGAACAGTTTCTTAGGAAATCTCAAAGTATATTACCTCATGCTCTAAAAGAATGTTTTCCTATTTTCTGATTTATGAAAACTCTCAGCCTCTGATCAATCAAGGGATTATGATGTGACTTTTTCTGTAGGTGTTCTATTTCATGAAGTTAACCTGTATGCTGTGAAAAGAAAACTACACAGGATTCATTCCTCCAATTTTGTTCCATTTCCCTGATACTTAAGGATTCTTCTTAGAGTGGTTTAGGTTGTCCATCATTTTTAGTTTTAGTTTAGTTGGAATACTTTTCCTGGTCTTCCAGTGGTATTTCTGTCATTGGCATACTTTGAAAAGCTGTACTGGGACGTGTACACATTTTCAACAAGAAGTGCCCTTCCTTGGCTTTTACAAATTATCTGAAATATGATCCTTTAACTCAAAGCTCCCATCTTCCATACTTCTAGTAAGTTGGCAAGTATTTCCAAAGGAGGCTAGGACCCTTGTAATTGGCTTCCCTAGTATGCTGAAGGAGTCCAAATATTTGGGGTCAGATTTGAGAGTGGTAACTGTTTTGCCCTGGTCTCTTGCAATAATGCATATCAATTGAAGGGCAAAAGAATCAGCTCAACTGTCCAAGCTGTCTGTGGTCTTGGGAAAATATTCAGATATGCAGATGACATCACCCTTATGGCAGAAAATGAAGAAGAACTAAAGAGCCTCTTGATGAAAGTGAAAGAGGAGAGTGAAAAAGTTGGCTTAAAGCTCAGCATTCAGAAAACTAAGATCATGGCATCTGGTCCCATCACTTCATGGAAAATAGATGGAGAAACAGTGGAAACAGTGGCAGACTTTATTTGGGGGGGCTCCAAAATCACTGCAGATGGTGAGTGCAGCCATGAAATAAAAAGATGCTTACTCTTTGGAAGAAAAGTTATGACCAACCTAGACAGCATATTAAAAAGCAGAGACATTTCTTTGCCAACAAAGGTCCATCTAGTCAAGGCTATGGTTTTTCCAGTAGTCATGTATGGATGTGAGAGTTGGACTATAAAGAAAGCTGAATGCTGAAGAACTGGTGATTTTGAACTGTGGTGTTGGAAAAGACTCTTGAGAGAGAGTCCCTTGGACTGCAAGGAGACCCAACCAGTCCATCTTAAAGGAAATCAGTCTTAAAGGTTCATTGGAAGGACTGATGCTAAAGCTGAAACTCCAATACTTTGGCCACCTGATGCAAACAAGTGACTTATTTGAAAAGACCCTGATGCAGGGAAAGATTGAAGGCAGGAGGAAAAGGGGACAACAGAGGATGAGATGGTTGGATGGCATCACCGACTCAATGGACGTGAGTTTGAGTAAACTCCGGGAGTTGGTGATGAACAGGGAGGCCTGGCGTGCTGCGGTCCATTGGGTCGCAAAGAGCTGGAACTGAACTGAATTGGACAATCCCCTTCTCCCTCTACCCTCAACTCCTGGTCTACTTCCCTGAACATGGATCCCAGTGTTCAAAACTCCCTTTGTATTAGGTTTCCTCCCAATGACTATTCTTTTTCCTACCCCTATTGTTGAAGTCCTTAAATTTCTTAGAAGTTTTTCATAGTTTCAGAAATCTCTCATACAATTGCTGGATTATGGGACAAAGCAAAAACAGAGAAGCCCTTGAAGATTGAGCCTAGCCTTTGGGTGGGTCAGATTTCCTTTTGCCGTCAGAATTAAGTCCAGTAAGCTCTTCTTCAATCTTCTGAGACGACAAGGCAAATCAAGATTTCTCGTGTGCATTTCACAATGTTTGTACTACTCATTGAATGAGTGTATCGCCTCTAGGCCAGAGCAATGATTCCTGCATCAGTCCACCTGGACAGATAGCATCATAGGCACCCAGAATCCTCACAATGATTAATATTGTCTGCCAAGCACATGCATTTTAAGTACCCCACTCAGATTATTAACAAATGAACTTTTCCTTACTAAATAAATAACTATGGAAGTAGCCAGGTATGAGGGCTCTCAAGATTGTATGCTAAATGACAGAACTAAATAGTTTTAGTTTAGCAAATTAACTTAGGGATGATTGTATGGATGCCAGTTTTAGGAAAGTCTTCAGTGTTGAGCTAAGGGTTTCTATCATTGGACTTGATTATTCAAACTGTCAGATGATTTCAAACTAGAAAGAGCCACTAATTTGTGGATTGACAAACTATGACTCAGTGAAGAACAAGAACAATGGCCTGAAACAAACAAAAGGAGGAGAGAAACTTTTTAACTAATAATAAATTGATTTGCATTTAGATTAAAATATTTAATTGCTTGATATAATAGTCTAATCAAGGAAAGGCCTAATGATAGCAGTTTCTATGAAAATGTTTAAAGTTTTAATTTATCAGAAACTAAATATTAATCACTTATGTAATCTGATTTTTTAAAAAAATCTGTAATGCTATCAGCCTAAATCCAGACAAAGGGAGATTTTAAAGTTCTGACCTCCACACTATTAGAACCTTCCAAGGGTAGCATCCACATAATGCATTTGGAAAACACTGGAAAATGTGAATATCCTCAGAGAAGAGCACCTGGTTTGTAAATGATCTAGAAATTGTTACAGGAGAAACAATCAGATGAACCATGTTATAGAGGTTGGAAAGGGCTTCCCTGGTGACTCAGAGAGTAAAGAATTCACCTATTATCCAATCCTCAGAGACCCGGGTTGGATCCCTGGGTCAGAAGATCCCCTGGAGAAAGAAATGGTTGGAAAAGAGAAGACCTCTATCTTTCAATATTTAAAATGCTGACAAATGAAAGAAGGATCATATTTATCTCTGTCTGTTCTATTTCACCAAACTTGGGCCAATGAAACAAAGTTTTGGGGAGTTACACTCAACTTCAACTTGAAAAAGGACGTCAAATCAATTTCAGATGTATCACATTGGAATGGATAACCCTGATAAAATTGTGAGCTTTTTATTATTAGAATTTTTTGAGAAGAGTCTGGATAACCCCACAAAATAAGTTGGGGGGGGGGTGAGGGTTGGATTAAATGACCTCCAATCTTAAGAAGCTATGTTTTTAAAATTATTTCCCATTAAGATTTTAATGACTAATATATATAGTATGATACCAGATGACAGAAACAATGACTAATGACACCACACCATGCTTTATCACCATCATTATCACAGGGTATAATGAGAGATAAAATTTTTGTCTGGGGTAGGGCAAGGAGGGTATTCTTAGTGCTTTTTCACCTAGGCAATATCATCATTATATAAGACTGGCTTCAGTTTGCATGCTTGAGTGCATCAGTATCTTAGTAAGATATTGGAGAGAGGAAGCAAAGGAAGGGAGGAAATTTTATCCTATGAAGCGTAATCATGCACCTTCACATATATATTTTCATTTAGCCCTTGTGACAACCGAGGACCAAAGAAAATATTATACCCATTTTACAAATAAAGATACTGACACTTAGATAAAGTAAGAGCCCTAGGTTACTCAGCAAGTAAGTGAGGCTTCCCAAGTGGCTCAGTGGTAAAATGACCTGCCTGCCAATGTAGGAGATGTGGGTTCAGTCCCAGAGAAGGAAATGGCAACCCACTCCAATATTCTTGCCTGGAAAGTCCCATGGACAGAGGAGCCTACTGAGCTACAGTCCATGGGGTCACAACAGACTTGGACATGACTTTGAAACTAAACAACAAAGTGAGGATTACAACATAGTGACAAAGAAAGAAAAGAGGATACGTTGGCTTTCTCAATGTCCTTTTATGGAATAAAAAATCTCTGAGCTGGGAAAGAACTCTAGACCACACAGCAGCGGCATAAAGCCCTTAGCCTTGAGGAGTTAGGTATGTGCACTGGGTCTGAAGGTCAACCCACTGAGAGAAGAATGGCATTGACTTTTAAAACCTAATGATTCTGACACTCTGCCCTCCTCAACCCCGTCCACCTAGTTTAGATCAGGTTCCTGCTGTGGACACCCAGTACAGGTTAGTGGGTGCCCGGCCTTGAGGGCAGAGACCCTGAGAGACTACCCGCCTAGTACGCTGGTATTATTCACCACTGGCCTCTGAAACCAGATGCAGCCCCAGGCTAAATTTTAGTCCTTTCCAGTTCAGGCAGCCAGTGAGCTGTTTCTGTTCCAACCACTCCACAGGCCTGTACCCCAGGGAGCAGGGCTCAGTGGGAAAGAATGTATTCCTAATGTCCTTGTCGTCAATTCCATTCCTTTCTCTGAACTTCCTGACTGGGCTGTAGATGCTTCCAATCTGCCTCAGAGAGAAGGCTCCAAGATGCAATGCTTCCTGCCCCATAACTTCCTCTCGTTCCTGCAGGCAGTCCTGGGATCAGTCCAGCCAAGGAGCCAGGGCAAGCAAGAAACTCGTGTGGCCTCTTGCTGTGATTCACTGGCCTCCATTTCCTAGTTAGTGACACATCCTGGCACAAAAATCCATTTTTAATCTTCATCACATCTTTTAAGAAGAGCCCAGAGAAAGACATTTTGGCATGAGAAAGACAAAAGATAATAATAAGAGAGGAAGGAGAAAGAGAACTGTCTTGGTCTCCAGAATCCTTCAGAGTAGAGGTCAAGAGCAGCTGGCGTTAGCTCTCTAAATTCTAAAATAAGAAGCTCTGCAAGTTCTCCAGTGATGGCAGTCCTCCTGGCTCCTACCACACTGCACTCTCTGTGAAGAATACAAGGTTGTGTAAGGCAGCTGTCCAGCCCATAAGGCTTGAGCCTCATGGCTGAGCCTCCTTCAACTCTCCACATCACAATAGCGCCTTCTGTCATCATACCATAGCACTTGACCTCTTCCCATCGAGTCTCTCACTGAAATGCATTTCTTCTAATGTCCGTCACTGCACTAGAAGTTCATAAAATCCGAGAACCATATTTTAATCATCTTTACAGCCACAGAGCAGCTAGCGTAGTGCCTGCGTTGCAATAAATGCTAAGTGTGAAATGAATGCAGTCCTATAGAAGATATATAGGAATAAATGAAAAGTGCATGCCAGGCAGTGAAAGTGTGGCATAAAGGGGCAGAGCCCCAGGTGGTGAATCAGCTCACTTGGCTTTCATCCCAGCTCAGCCATTAATAGTTGTGTAAATTTGAACAGGTTGCTTCCTCTTTTTGGACCTTGCCAGCCCAGGCATCCAGCTTCCATGTCTGCCAAACTCAGGGCCTGACAAAAGATTTCTGGAAACTATTCCAGAAGGAGGTTCAGAGGTGACAAATCCCTAAGGGATGAGCAGCAAAGGTCTGTGTGAACTCCCTGTGTTCCCAGAGTTCGATCCTGAACTTTTCCTTCTGGAGGGAGGGCTATCCCCTCAGGATGATAGTTCTAGTTTCCTTGCCGTGAGGAACTGATGGACCTCAAGTGGAGAAAATCTGAGCAAATTTCTTCCCCAAAGGGCTTCTCTCCACACCACACCAAACTTTGTCTAAGAAAGAAAGCAAGTTGTCCGGTCTCCTAAATTCCTAAAGATACTTTCCCCACCATTTTGAAAATTAGCACAGCTGCCCATTCCAGGTTGTAAAGCACTAAGGAAGCTACAATTACGTCTGCGATCGTATCCATCCCTAGGTCGTGTTTCATCTGCCTATGGGATGGCAATTCATTAGGAGATTCTGCATGTAAACCGCAGACTCTGCTGTAACTGTGATTGATCTACATGGTTTCTACATAGAAGACATCCTCCTTAACATAGGAAATGAACAAAAATAGAAACCGAGTCGATCTGGGTTCCTTCTATAGCTTATTAAACATTTCACCAGCCATCCCAAGAAGTGGGCCTGTGACCCATTTCATCTTTCTTTACTTCTGATCATAGGTTTAAAAGCAGGTTTGTGTTTCTTCTTCTTGTTCTCAGCACTATTTGAAAACTTCGTTTCCTTCAGCAGTTTGGAATTGTGACGTTCCTGTTACAAGTCTGCTAACACTGGATAGAGCACTTTCTTGCACATCTCTTGAGGTGCCCTTGGAAAACTGGACCCAAAGAGGGCTACTGTGACAACCACATTATTTCGAAAGTTTGTTTCCCCTTTTCTTCCTTATCAGGTTCATTTGTAATTGAATCCTCACAATTATACTTTTTGGATTCTCCCAGTCTTTTAAATCAGTGTTTCAGAGCCCTGGATTTACATCTATTTTCTATGACCTTTGCTTCCCTAGGAATGGTACCAGGATTCTCACCCTTGGCTAATTGTATCTAAGACTATATCCTACTTCCTGCCCCCCGCCACACACACACAACGTTTTCTGTTATTTCCTTGTCTTCAAGATCAGCTGTTTTTAGCAATCACCTTCGAGTCTAGAGATTAGAAGAGCTCTCCCATACTCAAAACCATGGCAGTCTGTGTGGAGAAAGCGGGGGACACAACTGAGGCGGGGATTTAAAAGGAGTTTTACTTGATCTAAGGAAAGTTTACTTCACCAATAAATGTCTAGAGCAAATACTCAAAACAGTAATACTTC
>SJYC01022058.1:0-19332 GCA_006408675.1 Madoqua kirkii | reverse complement strand
CCACCCCCACGCCCCACCCCAACCCCCACACCCAGGGATTCTGGTTCAGTGAAGCTGAAGGGGGACCTAGTCAGGGATTAAACTAACGGCTCTGCAGATGATTCTACTGCACAACGTTGGACCTGGGTGTTATCCTCAGGAAACAGTTCCCCCTTCTGGGTACAAATGCAGCTAGAAAGGCAGGTGGAGGTAATTAACTGTATTAATTGTCACATGGACTTCTTCTCAGACTCACAGATTCAAGACATTAAGGAAACTGACACTCCTTAACACTGACATCCCTTAAGTGATGGGAACACTTGAGCCCCCATCCCAGTTCACGCTCGATGCCCTCTCAAGTGCTGGGTGGGATCCACCAACACCCGGCTCAGAGAGAAGAAAGCAAAAGAGGAGGATCCAAGGGAGTAGAGAAAATATAGAGCTATTTTACTGCTGAAAATGTATTTTACAAAAGCAATAGTTTTTGTTCTGAAGAGACAAAAGGCCTCTCGTCCTTGGGGAGGGGCTGAACTCCACCAGGCGGGCAGTCCTCACTGCTCTCGAATTCTCCTGGAGATGCGGTAGAGCTCCATGGCTGCCCTGGCGTCCTCCACCGAGCTGTGTCCCAGCACGCTGTTCTGCAGACACAGGACAGAGAGGGGACAGGGGATGAATCCAGGCACCATGGGACCCGGGCCTTCCCTGCTCACAGCCTGAGTCCAGGGCTGAAGGGGGTCAGGGTGAGTCTCCATAGCCCCTGATACACAGAGTCAGCTGGTGGCTGGAGCAGGCCAGGCTTCAAGCAGTTCTCACAGGAGCCCAGGTCCCGGGGAACATGGACACAGATGTTTCCAGACTGCTGCTTGCTCAGCACGTTGAGAACAGGACTCTTCAGTGAGGCCAGGAGCTGACACTCTGTCCTCGGTCCATGTTGCCACAAGCCCTGCAGAGGGGCCCAAACTCACGCCCATCCCCTGTCTCCTGCACATTCCTGCTCCCCAGACAAGCTGCCCCCCCATTTCTCGACTGGGGCTCAGGCTCTCCCCTCCCCAGGCCCCCCTCTCCTGCCTCCTCCACTAAGACACACCTGCACCCTCCACTCAGACTTGGTGTCCCAACTGGCCCCCATCCTCCATCCCTGCTCAGGACACCTGCCCTCCCCGCTCAGATGTGTTGATGGACAGGTCATGGGCCTCTCTCCCTTCAACCAAGAGTTTCTCAAGGGCCAGAGGGACCTTGCTCACCCAGGTCCTCAGCCTCCGGTCCAGCCTGGCCCCAAGCAGTGCTTCTTAAACATCCGCTGAGCCCAAGTATCCAGCACACCTCCCTGGGCGCTTCCGCCCTGGTGAGCTCCCAGCACACGCCTGCCCCCACCTGGGGCTCAGATTTGGGGCCCGGAGAGCAGTATCAGCCGCGGCCTGATGGGCGCTGTGTGTAAACGGTGCGGCTCCCTGGGGACACCCAAGGTCTGCGCTATACACAGTTTCCCGAGATGGGCTGGAGGGTGAGGCCTCAGTTACCCACAGGGAAACTGGCCTGACTGAAAACAAATTAAATCACTTTGATGAGCTGCCTTTCCTTTCCTGGCCCTTGGCCTCACCCTACAGGCTTCCCGGTTCAGCTCTCAGATGGACGTGGTGCCTGCCCTCCTTCTGGGGAAAGCCCGCGCTTCTTAGAGCACGCAGCCTCGCAGGACTACGTGGGGAAGTTGGGGCGAGCAGAGCATATCTGAGGCCACATATGTGCTCTGGAGGCACTGGGGGCCTTTAGAGTTCTGCAGGGAAGGCCAGCCCCCCACCCCCACCAGCAAACGGAGTGGCCCTCACCTGGATGCGCCGCCCGAGGAGGCGCTGGCTCAGCACGCGCAGGGAGACCCGCCGGCAGTACTGCAGGCCGGCCTCGCGCCACAGCTGCCGGTCAGCAGCCGTGTCGTAGATGGCGTAGTTGCTCATGTTCTCCTTCAGCGCCTTGAAGTCATGCTTCAGGTCGTGGCCCACCACCAGCTTGCCCTTCAGCACCTGCAGGATCTGGCCAGGAAGACACAGGCACACACGTCACCCAGGGCCCTTCCGGACAACTCGGTGCCAACAAGGGGGCGGGCCTGGAGCAGCCCCTCCTGGATTTGCTGTGTGAGCATGAGCAAACCACCATCCCTCTCTGGGCTTGGGACCTATCTCAGGGAGAAAAAGAGGCTGGAGCAGGCCCTTCATCACCTTCAACAGTTTAGCTCCGCCCAAAGGCCTATCCCAGCTTCTTTGGTGGTTGCCTTGGGGGTTTCCCTATGGTTCAGACGGTAAAGAATCTGCCTGCTAATGTAGGAGACCGGTTAGATCCCTGGGTTGGGAAGATCCCCTGGAGAAGAGAATGACAACCTACTCTACTTTTCTTGCCTGGAGAATCCCATGGACAAGAGGAGCCTGGAAGGCTACAGTCTGTGGGGTCACAAAAAGTGGAACACAAGTAAGTGGCTAATAGTTTGTCCCATGAGCCAGGCACTCGCTGATGTTCATCACATACATTATGTTATTTAATCCTTTCAACAACCCTCTTGTGGTAGGTGGAATAATAACCTCCCAGAGATGCCCACTTCCTAATCCCCAGGACCTGTAAACATGTTACCTGGCAAAGGGAAATTAAAGCTGAAAATGAACTTCAGGTTGCTAATCAGATGACCTTAAAAAGGGGGAGTTTCTGAGATTTCTCTGGTAGTACAGTGGTTAAGAATTCAACTGCCAAATGCAGGGGACACGGGTTTGAGCCCTAGTCCAGGTACTAAGAGAAACCCCCACATGCAGGAACAAAGACCCAGAGCAACCAAAAGTAAAGCTAGGGAGAATTTTTGGATGATTCAGAGGGGCCTGGCATAATCCCAAGGTCTTAACATGTGAAGGTCAGAGAGATCTGACTTGAGAACTTGACAGTCTGTCTCTGGCTGTGGAAGTGGAGGAAGGGGCTGAGAGTCAGGAACACAAGAAGCCAGGAGCTGGGAAAGACAAGGAAATGAATCCTTCACCAGGCCTCCTCCAGGGTTTCCCTGGTGGCTCACAGGGTAAAGAATCTACCCACAAGCAGGAGACCCAGGTTCAAGCCCTGGGTCAGCAAGATCCCCTGGAGAAGAGAATGGCTACCCACTCCAGTATCCTTGCCAGGAGAATTCCATGGACAGAAGAGCTTGGTGGGCTACAGTCTATGAGGTCACAAAGAGTCAGACATGACTGAGCAACTAACACACATCGGAGGCTCCAGAAATTAATACAGCCCTGTGGACACTTCAGTCTCAGAAGAATGAGACCCCCATTGGGTTTCTGAACCGCAGAGCTGTAAGATGATAAATTTGCATTATTTTAAACCACCCAATCTATAGTTTTGTTATAACAGCTGTAGAAAACCAGTACAGCTATGAGGGAGGGCTGTGTTTAACTGAATTTTGCAGCTGAAAAACACTGAACTATCAAAAAGTGGAGTAGTTTACTCAAGGTGATTCTGATGATTTTTAAATATTTGCAGATTCCTTAACACTCCTCTCAGAACAGACAGAGCCTAGGACTTCCTTGGTAGTCTAGCGATTAAGAATCCTCCTGCCAATACAGCGGACATGGGTTCGATCCCTGGTCTGGGAAGATCCCACATGCTGCAGAGCAGCTAAGCCCAGGCACCCCAACTGCTGAAGCCCGAGTGTAGAGCCTATTCTCTGCAACAAGAGAAGCCTGTGCACCACCCCAGAGAGCTGCCCCTGCTCATCGCAACTAGAGAAAGCCCACTTGCGATGCAGGAATGAAGATCCAGCTCAGCCAAAAATAAATCAAATTTTTAAAAGAAAAGGAAACATGCCATCTGATTCCCTCCACCTTGAATATGAGCCAGGCTGTCTAATGTCTCACCTGTCGATGGAGCCAGTGTCCCAGGATCCCTGAGTCATCCTGAAAGCACCATGCTGCGAAGACCACCCTGAGTTACGGAGTTGTGCCGAAGGAGCCCCAGCCACATGACAGGTGGGTGAGTGACCCACCCCGTGATTCCAACCCTGGGCTGGCCAGGTGCCTCAGCCGATCAGCTGTCCCCGAACCCTGCCTGGATTGCAGATGCGTGGTGACATAAATATTGACATTGTTTGGAGCACTTGGCTTTGGGGTGACTTGCTAAGCATCATTTGATAACCGGGACAGTCACACAGTTAGTTTGTGGCAGGGCCAGCCCTCAAAGCCAGCGGGCATGGCTCCAGAGCCTGCTGGTCATACCATGTTATATGGAAGAGACTCCTGCTCCCAGCCTCTGCCAGCCCCCCAGGCAAGCTGCAGGGGGCGACCCAGAGAGTGCCCCAGCCCGGTGCCCTGCCCGTGTGCCCAGGCCACCCATCTTGCTTCTGTTCTCACCTCCTTCCCCATGGTGGCCAAATGGACAGCCTCAGTCACTGGCCACACAGAGGCATCACCTTTCCTTCTCGTGGCTGCCCCTGGGGAGGACAGGGTTGGGGAGGTGCCTGGGGCAAGCTGTCCTAGGTGCCATCTGGGCAGCAGCTCATAGCCTTCTCAGGCCCACCTTGGATAGCTCTTCAGCAGCCTTCATCTCTTCCTCTGTGCCCAGGAAGGAACCTCTAGGTGGCTAACACCCTCCAGTGTCTTGCTTCTGCTTCTAGCGGCTTCCCCAGACATCAAGTGGGACCTTTGACTTGCTCCCCCTTGTGGCCACTTTGCAGAAGAGAAGCCGAGTCTCCCAGAAGTGACTTCCTGGCGGTCCAGTGAAGAATCCACCTTGCAATGCAGGGGAAGTGGGCTCAACCCCTGGTTGGGGAGCTGAGACCTCACACACTATGAGCAAATAAGCCAGCATGTGTCAACTAGAGAGACCATCCACTACAAGGATAGATCCTGGATGATGCAACAAAAATCCTGCATGCTGCAACTAAGACATGATGCAGGCAAATAAGTAAATTTTTTTTTAAAGTGAGGGGACCTGTCCATAGTCACAGCACTGGAGACAGGGTGGGTCCATCCCACCATCAGCCCCTCCATTACTGAGATTTTGTTGGGAATGGTGGCACAGGTGGTAAAGAGTCTGCCTGCAATGCAGGAGACCTTGGTTTGATCCCTGGGTTGGGAAGATCCCCTGGAGAAGGGAATGGCAACCCGCTCCAGCATTCTTGCCTGGGAGAATCCCCTGGAGACAATCCACGGGATCACACAGAGTCGGATACAACTGAGCAACTAACACTTCCTCCAGACAGACTCTTGTCCATACTAGGGACTGGAGTAAAAGCTCCAAGAATGAAGCTGGGCCACTCCTGAGAGACATCAGTGCTTGTCACACTTGGGCTTAGGGATCAGCTAGTCAACCTTACCAAAATCTGGATTCGACTGCGGGATTCTGCCTTTCTAGCAGGTGGTGTGGATGCTGGAGGTCTGGGGAACCCCTGAGCGATGAGGGTACGACCTCTCAGCAGAGGCTGGAGGAGAACTCTTCGTGTGAAGGAAAGGGCTCAGGCAGCACGCTGGGGAGGAGTCGAGGCCAGGGCTGGGGGGTGTGGCCGTGCCGGGCGGCTGGGGTCACACACCTTTCCTTGCTGACATTTTTTATGTTTCTGAACAGTGGGCCTGTTTTCTTGTCTAGGAGATGACTCAGGTCTAGTTCACACAAGCCCTGAGGGGGCTGTGACATCCCAGAGTCAACCACAGTAGCCGATCCCAGGCTAAGAGGGCCAAGTCATCGTGGGATGGATTCCCGGGAAATTCATCACTTCCCGAGCCCAGGGTCCCCACAGGGGGGTGGGCATGATTACATTCAGGACCATGAGACTCATCATGAGACAAATAAAATGAAGTGGACAAGAAGTAGAAGGATGAAAGGCAGGAAAAGGAGGAGACCTGTCTCTTCAGCAGAGAGATGTCAACTCTTCAGGACAAAGATTCTGGGACTTGCTGTGTGGTCTCAGGGAGGTCAAGGACCATCTCTGGGTTTCAGTTTCCCTCTTTGTAAAGGGAGAGCCTGGAGAGGTGAGCTCCATAGATTTTTTGAAGCAAGGCAGAGAGGGAAAGCCAGGGTGGTGTGGAGGTGCCAGCTGGCAGAGCCTCCGGGGTGTGTACCTGCTGGCTGCCGACCTGCCCTGAATTGGTGTCATGAGGCAGATGTGTTCAGTGCACTGGGTGGAGGCTCAGGTTCCTAGAAAGAACTGGAGGGGGTGGGGGAAAGGGACAGTCATCCATCCGTTCTCATTGGCTGGCTCTGGGTCAGGTACTTTCCACACCTCATCATGAGGCCTTACAACAAGAGTGTTCTTAACATCATGTTACAGTGGAGGGGGCTGAGGATCAGAGAGGGTAAGAGGCTTGCCCAGGTCACACAGCGGGTGAGTTGACTGCTTAGATAACATGTCCAGACCTGCCTAAACCTGTCACTATTATTACAGTTGTTATTATTACCATCTATTGACAATCTAGGGATTATATTAGCATTATTAATTTCAGAGTTGAACTTAATAATGTCTAGGGAAGAGAATAGATATATGAATGGCTAGGGCTTCCTAGCCCCAGGTGACTCAGTGGTAAAGAATCTGCAAGGAGACACAAGAGATGCATGTTCCATCCTTGGGTTTGGAAGGTCCCCTGGATGAGGAAATGGCAACTCACACCAGTATTCTTGCCTGGAAAATTCGGTAGACAGAGGCACCTGTCTATGGTCTATAAGGCTGTGGTCTATAAGGTCGCAAAGAGTCAGACATGACTGAGCAACTGAGCGCTCACAGACACATATGTGTGGCTGAGGCCCTTCACTATCCACCTGAAACTGCCACAACATTGTTTGTTAATTGGCTATGTGTGTGCTCAGTCATGTCTGACTCTTTGTGACCCTATGGACTGTAGCCTGCCAGGCACTTCAGTCCATGGGATTCTCTAGGCAAGAGTACTGGAATGCGTTGCCATGCCCTCTTCCAGGAGATCTTCCCTACCCAGGTATCAAACCCGGGTCTCCTGCATTACAGGCGGATTTTTCACCAGCTGAGCCACTAGGGAAGCCCCATCAATTGGCTATACCCCAATACAAAATCTGTGGAAAATTCTGAAAGAGATGGGAATACCAGACCACCTACCCTGCCTCTTGAGAAATCTGTATGCAGGTCAGGAAGCAACAGTTAGAACTAGACATGGAACAACAGACTGGTTCCAAATAGGAAAAGGAGTACGTAAAGTCTCTATATTGTCACCCTGCTTATTTAACTTCTATGCAGAGTACTTTATGAGAAACGCTGGCCTGGATGAAGCACAAACAGGAATCAAGATTAATGGGAGAAATATCAATAACCTTAAATATGCAGATGACACCACCCTTATGGCAGAAAGTGAAGAACTAAAAAGTCTCTTGATGAAAGTGAAAGAGGAGAGTGAAAAAGTTGTCTTAAAGCTCAACATTTAGAAAACGAAGATCATGGCATCCGGTCCCATCACTTCATGGGAAATAGATGGGGAGACAGTGGAAACAGTGTCAGACTTTATTTTGGGGGGCTCCAAAATCACTGCAGATGGTGACTGCAGCCATGAAATTAAAACATGCTTACTCATTGGAAGGAAAGTTATGACCAACCTAGATAGCATATTCAAAAGCAGAGACATTACTTTGCCAACAAAGGTCCATCTAGTCAAGGCTATGGTTTTTCCAGTAGTCATGAATGGATGTGAGAGCTGGACTATAAAGAAAGCTGAGCGCTGAAGAACTGATGCTTTTGAACTGTGGTGTTGGAGAAGACTCTTGAGAGTCCCTTGGACTGCAAGGAGATCCAACCAGTCCATCCTAAAGGAGATCAATCCTGAGTGTTCATTGGTAGGACTGATGTTGAAGCTGAAACTCCAATACTTTGGCCACCTGATGCAAACAGCTGACTCATTTGAAAAAACTCTGATGCTGGGAAAGGCTGAAGGCAGGAGAAGGGAACGACAGAGGATGGGATGGTTGGATGGCATTACTGACTCAATGGACATGGGTTTGGGTAAACTCCAGGAGTTGGTGATAGACAGGCCTGGAGTGAAGTGCTACAGTTCATGGGTTTGCAAAGAGATGGACACGACTGAGTGACTGAACTGAAATGAACAATGCAAACTAAAAACTTAAAAAAAAAAGTGATGTAATAACCCTAAATAAAATATCATATAACAGAAAAAGTTAATAAATTAATAATTTCCACTGCTGAACCCATGACAGCCCTCAGTAAAGATTTCTGATTCCAGAATATAGGCCCTATAAGGCGGGGATTGTCATAGCATCTTACCCATAGGGACCGGTGGTGTGTACCACGTCACTCATTAGGGGAATGACAGGCCCAGGTGCAGGAATCTGCCCACATCCTCTTTCCACTGTGTTTCCCCTCTAGTCCAAGTATTTCCCAGATGGGCCTGATCAAAAAATCACCAGGAGCCCTTGTTAAAAGACAAGAGGGAGGGGCCCTACTCCAGACCGGCTGAAGCATCATCACCAGGAAGGGGCATTAGCAAATGTTCCAGGGTATTCCTCCCAGCTCTGATGTCTGTCCAGCCCATGCATCTGTCTCTCCATCTATCCGTGCATTCATGCCTGGGTGCAGGAGAGGTGATCATAAGGCACTCTGAAGAATGCTGCCCTTGTGGAGGTCCCCGACTCTCATCGTCAGGAGTGGCCCTGGACCCCCTCTTTCCTCCTGTCCCCTGCCAGGCTCTCTGGGTGTCCTGGCCCCTAGCTTGTGTCTGCTTCCCACAAGGCTGCTCAACCCGTGGAAAACCTGGATGACAAAGTTGTCCTCCTTCACCTGGCTGAGCCCCAGAAAGACATTCCAGGTGTGGGGACCCCAACAGGGTCCTTGACCCAGGCAAGGGCTATGTCACTGGTACAGCTGAAACCACTCCCTGCTCACAAGCCACCGTGGCTTCCTTTCTGGTTCCCACCTAAACTACGATGACTCAAGGTTCAGTTTCTCTGTGTGCGAACTCACAGCATCACTCTCATTCTCCAGTCCCAGTCATGGGGTGGATGCTGCTCACTATACCAGGTTAACATTAGAAGAGCATCTATTTACAACAGTATGTCACGGACTTTCCCTGGTGGTGCAGTAGATAAGAATCTGCCTGCCAATGCAGGGGGCACAGGTTCAATCCTCGCTGCAGGAAGATCCTAGACGCCGTGGAGCATCTAAGCCCACCCGCCATACTGAGCCCACACGCCTAGAGCCTGCGCTCCACAGCAAGAGAAGCCACTGCAATGAGAAGCCCACACACAGCAACGAAGATGCAGTGCAACCAAAAATAAACCAAACAACAGAAAACTTAGGGTGTTTTTAAAGTGAGTTACAAGTTATTGACCATCATCATTAGATTAAAACAGGACTTAAAAGAGTGTTGAGGGGCTTCCGTCTGGGTCCAGCGGTTAAGAATCTGCCTTCTAGTGCAGGGAACGTGGGTTCCATCCCTGGTTGGGCAGCTAAGATTCCGCGTGCTGAGGGGCAACCAAGCCTGCGAGCCAGAACCAGAGAGACGTCCATGCACCACAATGAAGAGTCCATGGTCTCGACTCGGAGCCAAGACAGCCAAATAAATAAATATTTTTTTAAAAAGAGCATTGACCTGTCAGGTGAGAGCTCTGAATCTGGGCACTGAGTTGTAGCCCAGCCTGCTGTGTGTCCTTAGCAAGTCACTGCCCCTCTCTGGACCTCGGTCTCCTCACAGGTTCCCTTCTGTGCTGACAGCCTGGCTTATGGGGCTCTCTGTAGACCAGGGTTCTCAAGCTTGGAACTACTAACATTTGGGCCCGATACTTCTTTGGTGTGAGTGTGTGTTCTGTGCATTGAAGGATGTCCAGCACCATCTCTAGCCTCGAGCCATTGGATATCAATGACAGCCTTCCCTGCCTCACTTACAACAATCAGAAATGCCTCCAGATGCTGCTAGAAACGTCCCCTTGGGGGCAGAATCACAGTGCACTGAGAACAATCGCGTTAGATGACAGTCAGACCTACAGGTGTCAGAAGATAACAAGGCAGTTACCTTGCATTATAAAAGCAGTGTCGGAACTTCTCTGGTGGCTGCCTTCCAATGCAGGGAACATGGGTTTTGTCCCTGGTCAGGGAACTAAGATCCCTCAGGCTGCGAGACTAACCAAGCCCACGTCCCACAACCACTGAGCCCAGACACCACCACTACAGACCCCGAATGCTCTAGAGCCTGTGTGCCCCTACAAAAAAAAATACCACATGTGACAGCAAAGATCCTGAGTGCAGCAACTATGACCCAACACAGCCAAATAAGTAAATATTTAAGATAAATGAATAAAAGCAATATAACACCATTACAAAAACTAAAAAGGAGAACAGGGTGAGGGAGGTCCCCTCGAAGCCTCAGTGCCTTGCAGCCACATTGCTCCTGGGTGTCCCGAGTGGGCTAGCGGGCTTAGCGGCTCCTTGGAGCCCGCCTGGCTTCTACGACTTGGTCGATGGCTCACTGCTAGCCTGATCCACTCGCCGTTCCCATGGGAGGAAGAGACAGGTTGGGGAGCCACCTTTGGAAAATGCCTGCAAGAAACCGCGACTCACCTGAGAGGTGTCACCTGGCCTAGTGGATCTGATAAATGGCTAATAGACTTCTGCCCTTTGCCAAGTACCCCCATACATCTCGGGTTCTATGAGCCTGGCCTTTGGGATTAAAATACTGAGGATGAAGAGGGGTCAATGTGTCTCGATGTCTTTGTTCATAAAAACAAACGACGGGGGCTTCTCTGGTGACTCGGTGGCAAAGAATCTGCCTACTAGTGCAGGGGAGACAGGTTCGATCCCTGGTTGGGGAGATCTCACAGGCAGCAGAGTAACTAAGCCCGTACACCACATCTATTGAGACTGTGCCCTGGAGGCCAGGAGCTGCTACTATGGAAGCCATCTCACCCTAGAGCCCACCCGTGCACTGCAACTAAAGTGTAACCCCGCTCACTGCAACTGGAGAAAACCCTTACAACAGTGAATATCCAGCACAGTCAAAAATAAAAACATAAAAATTTTAAACACACACATATATATATCTTAAAAGAAAATGATGGCAGCTTCATTCTCATGCCGCACTGACACTGTGTGTACACCAGGCAGAGAGGAGACTCTTGAGAGTCCCCTAGACTGCAAGGAGGTCAAACCAGGCAATTCTAAAGGAAATCAACCCTGAATACTCACTGGAAGGACTGATGTTGAAGCTGAAGCTCCAATACTTTGGCCACCTGATGCAAACAGATGACTCATTGGAAAAGACCCTCATGCTGGGAAAGATTGAAGATAGAAGGAGAAGAGGGCAACAGAGGATGAGATGGTTGGATGCCAACATCGATTCAGTGGACATGAACTTGGGCAAACTCCTGGAGATAGTGAGGGACAGGGAAGCCTGGTGTCCTGCAGTCCATGGGGTCACAAAGAGTCGAACACGACTTGATGACTGAACAAACAGATGACTCATTGGAAAAGACCCTCATGCTGGGAAAGATTGAAGATAGAAGGAGAAGAGGGCAACAGAGGATGAGATGGTTGGATGCCAACATCGATTCAGTGGACATGAACTTGGGCAAACTCCTGGAGATAGTGAGGGACAGGGAAGCCTGGTGTCCTGCAGTCCATGGGGTCACAAAGAGTCGAACACGACTTGATGACTGAGAAACGCCACCAGGCTCTGAGCATTCACAGTTAAGTGAATTCACAGGATTCACACACTGATCGCAGGATCAGAACATCGCAGAGGAAGTGCCGGGGACAGATTTTGAGTCTTTGCTCCTCCCCTTCCTTGGACAGTCTGCTCAGCCTTGTGCCTTAGTTTGCTCATCTATAAAATGGAGTGATGAGACTACCTTCCAGGCTGTGGTGGGGAGTAAAGGCAGTGGTGTGTTGAAAGCACTTAGAACAGGGCCTGGACACCTTGTTGGATACACCTGTGCTACTTTGTCACATCATCCCTATGTCACAGAGAGGTTTAGCAACAAGCTGGAGGACATGGGGCAATCAGGAGGCACAGCTGGGACTGGACCCACGTCCAGCCAAGTCTGAAGACAGTGTGCTTGCTCCCTGCCCCCTGCATGTATTACTGCATCTTGACAGCAAAGGCCTACATGAAGGCAGAGACAGTTCTGGTCCACGCAGCTGCTAGGGCTCCTGTGCATGTTAAATCACCTCAGTCATGTCCAGCTCTTTGTGACCGTATGGACTGTAGCCCACCAGGCAAGAATACTGGAGTGGGGTGCTGGGCCCTCCTCCAGGGAATCTTCCTCCCAACCCAGGGACCGAACCTGCATCTCTTAGGTCTCCTACATTGGCAAGTGAGTTCTTTACCACTAACGCCACCTGGTAAGCCCCAGGACTCCTGTACTATTATGAAAATCAGTTCAACTCCAGTCCCACAAACATTCTCAGGGCACCTGTTATGTTGAAAGCACAGGCTCCAACCTGGGGTAGATAAGATGCCCTGCAGGAGCTGCAGAGAGAGGCAGACCCATGTGGGGGCAGGCAAGCTCTGAAGTGTGGGTCTCTGGGACTCCCTGGCGGCCCAGGGGTCAGGACTCTGCACTACCACTGCAGGGGCACGGGTTCGATCCCTGGTTGGGGAATTGAGATCCTGCATGGCAAGCGTGCGGGCTATAGCAAGGAGGGTGAGTGGGGGTGAGTGAGTGGATAGAGTGGGGGGTGAGGAAGAGCGTCACACAGGACTCCCCTGGCCTGAGCCTGCCAGGATGGCAGTATTTCTAGGGGAAAGGATGGGGAATGGGAGGGGGACAGGATGGGGCTGAAGCACTGGGGGGTGATGGCTGAGCTGAGAGAGATGCCAGAAAAGGTAGGTAGGTGGGGTTTGGGGGACCATGGACGTTGGGTTAGGGGGACACCAGGCAACGGGAAGCCTTTGCAGGTATTTGAACCAGAGGGTGGGGATGAGAGTGGGGACTGTGATCTGAGCCAGGCCTGGGGAAGTTCCTCTGACAACCGGGTAGGAGAGATGAGCAGGGAGCTTACCTGTGCAGAAAACGAGGACCCGAATCTAAGCCCGCAATTCTCAGGGGAAGTTGCAGAGGGGACTGGATGTAAAATTTGAGTTCCTGCCCTGCCCTCTCCAGGAGTGGAGCACATGGGCTGACAGTCAACCCTGAACCAGGCACTGTGCTTAGAACTACAGGCCACATCACCACACCCAGCGCTCACAAGGCCAGGGAGGGCACCTTAGCTCCTCCCTCACTGAAGAGACAACAGAGGCTCAAAAGCTCCAAAAATAACTTGCCAAACGTCACGCCAACCAGTCAGTGACAGAGCAGGAAATGTGAACCACAAGGTGGTTCCCAAGAGCTGCCCTGCGTTTGGATCCCCGCCTCCCTCCTTGTACGGCTGTGAGTGTGTGTGTGTGAGTGTGTGTGCTCAGTTGTGTCCAACTCTTTGTGACTCCATTCTCTGTCCTATTAGCTCCTCCCTCACTGAAGAGACAACAGAGGCTCAAAAGCTCCAAAAATAACTTGCCAAACGTCACGCCAACCAGTCAGTGACAGAGCAGGAAATGTGAACCACAAGGTGGTTCCCAAGAGCTGCCCTGCGTTTGGATCCCCGCCTCCCTCCTTGTACGGCTGTGAGTGTGTGTGTGTGAGTGTGTGTGCTCAGTTGTGTCCAACTCTTTGTGACTCCATTCTCTGTCCTTGGGATTTTCCAGGCAAGAATACTGGAGAGGGTAGCCATTTCCTTCTCCAGGGGATCTTCCCAACTCAGGGATTGAACCTGTGTCTCTTGTGTCTCCCACATTGCTGGGTGGATTCTTTACCACTGGAGACACCTGGGGAGCCCTCTTGAATGGCTATTAAGTGCCTACTCTGGGCAGCACTCTGTTACACACCGGAAGGGCCTGGTATCATCTCCAGCTGAAAAACAAACACACTTCAGCACCAAGTGTGGATGAGGAGCGAGCTGTCCTGACTCCCAGGCTGGTGCCTGAGGGCGTCCAGGGAACTGCATTTCTCTGCCGCCTCCTCTCCCCTGCTCTGGACTCTTCTGCCCCTTCTTCCACCTTGGGGTGGGGAGGGACGGAGAAGGAGGAGAAGAGATGCCACGCCGCCCGCCTGACTGCTCAGTGGGGATCTGAGTGTGGGCAGCTCTGCGCAGGGGCCCTGGCCCCCCACCGGCGCCTGAACAGCCCCACCTCTCCTTTGTGTTGCCCTCCCCTTCTTGTTCTCGGTGCTAACAGTTGCTTCTTGCTCGTCCTGTGGATGCTGCTGATGACTAGGACCCTTGCAGCTGCTCCTCAGTCTCTCTGACTCTCCTCTCTACTGCCATCTCCTTCCTCACTCCCATCCATCGCCCCAGCACCCCAGTTCAGGTTTTCTTGACAGTGGTTTTGAGCCTGCCATGCTCTCACTCAAGAACCTTCAGTGGCTCCCTATGACACACTGAGCTGCAGGCACTGAATCCTCCCACCCCTTTGGCAAACAGTACCAGCCTCATGCAGCCTTTCTAGAACCACCCTGATGGTGGAGGTGCCCCCTCCTCTGGGCTCCGTAGTATCCTGTCAGCAACTCTAGAACTGTCCAATAGAAAGAAACATAACATGAGCCACGTGTGTAATTTTAAATCATCAGCAGCCATATTTTAAAAGTTAAAAGAAATAGGTTAAATTACTTTCAACATGTTTTATTTGACCTAACATAACAAAATATCATTTTAACATATATTCCATGTTAAACATTATTGAGGCATTTTATAGTTCTTTTTTTAATTCAGGTCTTTGTAATTCAATGCGTATTTTATATTTACATCTCAGTTCAGACCAGCCACTTTTCAGGGTGCTCACTAGTCACAGATGATGCTCTATTGGACACACAGGTCTAGAGGTTTTAAGCCTTTTATATTCTATTTATCTGAACTTGTAAAAGATATGCAGTGATATGGGTTGAATATGTTCCCCCTCAAATCCACTTGTTGAAAGCCCCAACCATCTCAAAACGTGACCTTTTTGGAAATGGGGTCATGGAAGATGCTGTTGTTATGATGTCATAATGGAGTATGTTGGTTCTGTAACACAGGGGTGCCCAACTCCCAGTGCATTGCCTGTTAGGGACCAGGCCACACAGCAGGAGGTGAAAGGAGGCTCAAGCAAAGCCTCCCCTGTATTTACAGCTGCTCTCCATCACTCACATTACCACCTGAGCTCTGCCTCCTCTCAGATCAGCGGTAGCATTAGATTCTCAGAGGAGCTCAAAACCTCCTGAGCTTGAATCATCCTGAAACCATCCCCCCAGCTCCATGGAACATTGTCTTCCATGAAACCAGTCCCTGATACCAAAAAGGTTGGGGACCACTGCCCTAACAAATATGACCAGTGTCCTTATAAAAGGGAAATCTGGTACAGAGGCACACACGGAGGGAGAATGCCGTGTGAGCGTGAAGGCGGAGATTGTGGTGACATTTCTCCAGACCAAGGACCATCAGAGATGGCCAGCAGGATAAGACTCTTTCTGCCAACGCAGGGGATTGTGGGTTCGATCCCTGGTCGAGGAAGATTCCACACGCCACAGAGCAACTAAGCCACAACCATTGAGCCCGCAACTACCAAGCCAGCGTGCTGCAGCTGCTGAAGCCTGCGCACCTAGAGCCTGCGCTCCAAGCCAGTGAGGAGCCTGTGCCCCGCAACGCAGACCCAGTGCGGCCCAAACCAAATGAGCAATCAGATACACAGATGGCCAGAAACCGACAGAGGCCGAGAGAGGCGCAGGCCAGGTGTTCCCTCAGAAGGAGCCTTCTGACACCTTGGCTGGGAACTTCTAGCCTCTAGAACTGTGAGAACAGACATTTCTCTTGTCTAAACCACTTTGTGGTACTGTTTCCACAGCCCTAGCAAACCTACATTTAGTTCAAGAGACTTTGTTTCCTCATCTGTAATATGGGAACAAGGGAAGAATCCTAACAAGCAACAGGTTTGTTCTGCTCTGTGTGTGTGTATGTTTTGGGCATGCCACACAGCATGTGGGATCTTTGTTCCTCGACCAGGGATCGAACCCTGCACCCGAAGCGCAGGGTCCTAACCACCGGACCGCCAGGGAAGTCCCTAGTTAATGGGTTTCAATACTTCTGTAGGCACTCTTTCCAAGCCCTTTCTCAATCCTCACAGTAATCCTGTGAGACTGCTGCTGTTATCACTCCCATCGGGGAAACGGGATACAGAGAGTTCAAGGGACCTGCACAAGGTCACAGCAGGTAAGGGGTAAAGCCAGGATTCAAACCTGGCCCTCTTAGCCCTGACCTAACAGCTCCAGAGGACGCTTCTGGCAGGCTGCTTTATGAGGCATGAATGAGCTCCCGGATGGAACTCAGGAAGCATCCGGTGAGTAGCCAGTGCTCAGAAAACAGTGGCTACTGTTTGTGGCCTCATCTCTGGCACAGGAAGCCGCACACATGTGCAGTATGTGGGACTAAAGTGAACCCTGGGCCTTTGTGATCTTCGTGAACTTCCCCAAATTGAGCTCACCTTCCCAGAAATGACTAAACCCTGGTGCCACTCCTAGAGAGGTTCAGTTTCCTTTTCACTGAGTGGTTCAGAGAAACAGAAAGTAAACTGGAGGCAACGCAAGCTGGAGGGCAAGAGGACTGGGAGACTTTGGCACGCCCCACCCACCTGGAAGGACGGATGGCCTGTGGGGGTCTGGGAACCAGCTCTCCCGGGGGCTCAGGGAGGGGCCCCCTGCCAGTGAGGGCCTCCAAGACCCATCCATCCCCCATTTTCCCTGCTGGGCTCCCCGGAGGCAGCTGGTATAGGGGAGAGAATGGGGAATCTAGCCCCCAAATCAGTGTGCAGGGAGCATCAGGGAGGACTGCGTCCCTGTCATGAGACCAGCAAGGTGGCCCAGAGGCCGTGAAGGCTGCTCCCAGAGGCGAGCCTAAGGTTGTCTGATGTCTGAGTCTTGGGGATACGATGGCCACACCAATGGGTTTCTCCCGCCCTGGTGCAGGGGTGGCGGGGAGTCGGACATGGCTGGAATTATAGGTCACAAGTCAGCACCCAGGGGAAGCGCCAGAGAAGTGTGTACGTGTGGGGGCGTGTGTGTGTGTTGGCCTGGCTGGCATCCAGCCCTTTGCTTACCTCCAGCCTGGCCACGGCAAATGGGGTGGCCCCCTCCATGTTCCGAGCTGTGATTCCGCTGACCGGGGTCCTGTAGTCAGTGATGTCGCCCTCGGGCCGGATGAACTTGTCGTACAGCCGGAGCCGTGGTAGTCCACAAGGCTGCAGCGAGCCAAGCCGCTCTCCCGGAGGGGCCCCAGCCCCACCATCTCGCAGTCCATGGCCACCACGTCTGCGCTCCTTGCCATGTTCCACCAGGACCCTCAGGTGTGCTGGACGGGGCGGCAGGAGGGCCATCATGCGAAAGGCCAGCTGAGGTCCCAGGCGCCCTCAGCCACCTCCCAGGCAGCCTACACCCTCTGCCCTGCCCTTTGTCACAACAAACTGGCTCAGAGAGAAGCTGGCTGCTCGCCACCCCAACCGGCCTCTTCACCCAGCGATCCCATGGCCTCTCCCGGGTCCTGCCAGGCAGCCTCAGGATCAAGATGCCCCCTCCCACCACCACCCCTGGCCACCGCCCCGAAGAAATGTCTGGAAGCCCCCATCCTGTGCCCCACTCTCACCTGCCTGCCTCTCTGATGCCCCTTTCTCAGCTACTGCAGTTGCTCTTAGCAGTGACTCATCTCTGACTTCAAGCCGGGAATCCTGACCCTGTTTCAGTTTCTGGTTTGCTATCAAGTGAAGTCAGGGGCGGAGGCCGGGCACGTGGGCTGGGCTGCCTCATTTCCTAGGGTTGCCGGAGCTCAGTAGCCTGAGTCAGGACTGACGAAGCTGGCCGCTGGCTCCGTGTCTGGGTGTTCCATCTTTCTTTGCCCTTGCCCCTCCACCTAATCCCTCAAGCCCGCCCCTCCTCGGGTGACACGGCTGATGTGAATGTTGTAGATTGCAACATCTGTCTCTTGTTTCTCACCCTCTGCTCGGAAAATAAACATCCCCAGGACTGGAGCCTGCGGACGGTCCCACAACTTCTGGAGCCATCACCAAATCTGATGCTCTGTGAGGTCTTCCACAGGGGCAGGGAGAACTGGCTCTCGGTACACTGAGGTTACTCACTGGGAAGGGCAGGAGCAGGTTGGGACGCAAGCGGGGCTAGCCCCCACCGCTGACCCAGCAGAGGCAAGGAGGCAGTGAGGGAGCCCTAGGGCCTCCTGAGCACCGCTCAGGGGTGTCTCAAAATGGTCATGTCTGTCTTTGAAGGGCTCTGCCTCCAGCTATACTGACACTGTTTGAGGACAAGGAGAAGCAGGCCTCGGGGGAGTCCTCACCAGCCTAGCTATATTACCTAGGGATTATAAGCCTGGTGTGCTGCGGTCTATGAGGTTGCAAAGATTCGGACACAACTGAGCAACTGAACTGAACTGAACTGATGCTCTGAGAAGTGGAGTATCTCCTGCCATATCCGTAGACAAGGATGTCACCATCATCAGCAGGGTAGCCCTCCAGTGTGAACTGGTGAACCCTAAGGAAGTTAAGAGTACCTGCAGTTCTAACAGTTGTCAGAGTGCAGCCCCTCTCCATATGGTGGGCCCAAGGGAGCTCAGGATGTGCAAAGAACACGGGATACTGGCCCGGGATAGCTGAGATGCATATGAAGGGAATGACCCCAGTGACCCCAGATTCTTGCATCTTTCCATTCATAGAAAAACACTAAATTCCTTAAGTTGGGATATCTGTGCATGCATGCAAGCTGTCAGACTGTTTGCATCCCTATTGACCACAGCTGGCCAGGCTTCTCTGTCCGTGGGATTCTCTAGGCAAGAATATTGGACTGGGTTGCCATGCCCTTCTCCAGGGGATCTTCCCAACCCAGGGATCGAACCCACGTCTCTTACATCTACCTGAATTGGCAGGCAGGTTCTTTACCACTAGCACCACCTGGGAAGCCCTTGGGATATCTGGTTTTAATTAACAATAATCTTTTGATGTTCAGACTACCCACAACTTTTGAAAAACTTGTTACAAAAGTTAAAAACTTTGTTTTGTTTTGTTTTTTGCAAAACTTTGTTTCAAAACCTCCGCATAACCTGACTCCTCCCCTCACCTCCTTGGAGCAGTTAACTCTTTCAGGGTCACTTAAGATGCCATCTCCCTGGCCTGAAAGTCACTCAGTTGTGTCCAGCTCTTTGCAATCTCATGGACTATACAGTCTATAGAATTCTCTAGACCAGCATACTGGAGTGGGTAGCCTTTTCCTTCTAAAGGGGATCTTCCCAACCCAGGGATCGAACTCAGGTCACCTGCATTGCAGACAGATTATCAGCTGAGCCACAAAGGAAGCCCAAGAATACTG
>SJYC01022057.1:0-44674 GCA_006408675.1 Madoqua kirkii | reverse complement strand
ACCTGCACAAGGTCACAGCAGGTAAGGGGTAAAGCCAGGATTCAAACCTGGCCCTCTTAGCCCTGACCTAACAGCTCCAGAGGACGCTTCTGGCAGGCTGCTTTATGAGGCATGAATGAGCTCCCGGATGGAACTCAGGAAGCATCCGGTGAGTAGCCAGTGCTCAGAAAACAGTGGCTACTGTTTGTGGCCTCATCTCTGGCACAGGAAGCCGCACACATGTGCAGTATGTGGGACTAAAGTGAACCCTGGGCCTTTGTGATCTTCGTGAACTTCCCCAAATTGAGCTCACCTTCCCAGAAATGACTAAACCCTGGTGCCACTCCTAGAGAGGTTCAGTTTCCTTTTCACTGAGTGGTTCAGAGAAACAGAAAGTAAACTGGAGGCAACGCAAGCTGGAGGGCAAGAGGACTGGGAGACTTTGGCACGCCCCACCCACCTGGAAGGACGGATGGCCTGTGGGGGTCTGGGAACCAGCTCTCCCGGGGGCTCAGGGAGGGGCCCCCTGCCAGTGAGGGCCTCCAAGACCCATCCATCCCCCATTTTCCCTGCTGGGCTCCCCGGAGGCAGCTGGTATAGGGGAGAGAATGGGGAATCTAGCCCCCAAATCAGTGTGCAGGGAGCATCAGGGAGGACTGCGTCCCTGTCATGAGACCAGCAAGGTGGCCCAGAGGCCGTGAAGGCTGCTCCCAGAGGCGAGCCTAAGGTTGTCTGATGTCTGAGTCTTGGGGATACGATGGCCACACCAATGGGTTTCTCCCGCCCTGGTGCAGGGGTGGCGGGGAGTCGGACATGGCTGGAATTATAGGTCACAAGTCAGCACCCAGGGGAAGCGCCAGAGAAGTGTGTACGTGTGGGGGCGTGTGTGTGTGTTGGCCTGGCTGGCATCCAGCCCTTTGCTTACCTCCAGCCTGGCCACGGCAAATGGGGTGGCCCCCTCCATGTTCCGAGCTGTGATTCCGCTGACCGGGGTCCTGTAGTCAGTGATGTCGCCCTCGGGCCGGATGAACTTGTCGTACAGCACGGAGCCGTGGTAGTCCACAAGGCTGCAGCGAGCCAAGCCGCTCTCCCGGAGGGGCCCCAGCCCCACCATCTCGCAGTCCATGGCCACCACGTCTGCGCTCCTTGCCATGTTCCACCAGGACCCTCAGGTGTGCTGGACGGGGCGGCAGGAGGGCCATCATGCGAAAGGCCAGCTGAGGTCCCAGGCGCCCTCAGCCACCTCCCAGGCAGCCTACACCCTCTGCCCTGCCCTTTGTCACAACAAACTGGCTCAGAGAGAAGCTGGCTGCTCGCCACCCCAACCGGCCTCTTCACCCAGCGATCCCATGGCCTCTCCCGGGTCCTGCCAGGCAGCCTCAGGATCAAGATGCCCCCTCCCACCACCACCCCTGGCCACCGCCCCGAAGAAATGTCTGGAAGCCCCCATCCTGTGCCCCACTCTCACCTGCCTGCCTCTCTGATGCCCCTTTCTCAGCTACTGCAGTTGCTCTTAGCAGTGACTCATCTCTGACTTCAAGCCGGGAATCCTGACCCTGTTTCAGTTTCTGGTTTGCTATCAAGTGAAGTCAGGGGCGGAGGCCGGGCACGTGGGCTGGGCTGCCTCATTTCCTAGGGTTGCCGGAGCTCAGTAGCCTGAGTCAGGACTGACGAAGCTGGCCGCTGGCTCCGTGTCTGGGTGTTCCATCTTTCTTTGCCCTTGCCCCTCCACCTAATCCCTCAAGCCCGCCCCTCCTCGGGTGACACGGCTGATGTGAATGTTGTAGATTGCAACATCTGTCTCTTGTTTCTCACCCTCTGCTCGGAAAATAAACATCCCCAGGACTGGAGCCTGCGGACGGTCCCACAACTTCTGGAGCCATCACCAAATCTGATGCTCTGTGAGGTCTTCCACAGGGGCAGGGAGAACTGGCTCTCGGTACACTGAGGTTACTCACTGGGAAGGGCAGGAGCAGGTTGGGACGCAAGCGGGGCTAGCCCCCACCGCTGACCCAGCAGAGGCAAGGAGGCAGTGAGGGAGCCCTAGGGCCTCCTGAGCACCGCTCAGGGGTGTCTCAAAATGGTCATGTCTGTCTTTGAAGGGCTCTGCCTCCAGCTATACTGACACTGTTTGAGGACAAGGAGAAGCAGGCCTCGGGGGAGTCCTCACCAGCCTAGCTATATTACCTAGGGATTATAAGCCTGGTGTGCTGCGGTCTATGAGGTTGCAAAGATTCGGACACAACTGAGCAACTGAACTGAACTGAACTGATGCTCTGAGAAGTGGAGTATCTCCTGCCATATCCGTAGACAAGGATGTCACCATCATCAGCAGGGTAGCCCTCCAGTGTGAACTGGTGAACCCTAAGGAAGTTAAGAGTACCTGCAGTTCTAACAGTTGTCAGAGTGCAGCCCTCTCCATATGGTGGGCCCAAGGGAGCTCAGGATGTGCAAAGAACACGGGATACTGGCCCGGGATAGCTGAGATGCATATGAAGGGAATGACCCCAGTGACCCCAGATTCTTGCATCTTTCCATTCATAGAAAAACACTAAATTCCTTAAGTTGGGATATCTGTGCATGCATGCAAGCTGTCAGACTGTTTGCATCCCTATTGACCACAGCTGGCCAGGCTTCTCTGTCCGTGGGATTCTCTAGGCAAGAATATTGGACTGGGTTGCCATGCCCTTCTCCAGGGGATCTTCCCAACCCAGGGATCGAACCCACGTCTCTTACATCTACCTGAATTGGCAGGCAGGTTCTTTACCACTAGCACCACCTGGGAAGCCCTTGGGATATCTGGTTTTAATTAACAATAATCTTTTGATGTTCAGACTACCCACAACTTTTGAAAAACTTGTTACAAAAGTTAAAAACTTTGTTTTGTTTTGTTTTTTGCAAAACTTTGTTTCAAAACCTCCGCATAACCTGACTCCTCCCCTCACCTCCTTGGAGCAGTTAACTCTTTCAGGGTCACTTAAGATGCCATCTCCCTGGCCTGAAAGTCACTCAGTTGTGTCCAGCTCTTTGCAATCTCATGGACTATACAGTCTATAGAATTCTCTAGACCAGCATACTGGAGTGGGTAGCCTTTTCCTTCTAAAGGGGATCTTCCCAACCCAGGGATCGAACTCAGGTCACCTGCATTGCAGACAGATTATCAGCTGAGCCACAAAGGAAGCCCAAGAATACTGGAGTGGGTAGAAGTCCTAAAAATCCCTCTGAATAAAACATAACTCTCAACTTTTATGTTGTATTGTTTTAAGTCAACAGGTCTCCCAGGCTAGAACTCTGATCCTTTAGAACAATGTCTAGTACATAACAAGCACTCAGTATCTATTGAATAAAAGTTACAACAGGGGCAAAAATAAAATCAGCTTTAATGAGGAAATTGTCTGTAGGTACTGGGGTGAGTTGATCAACCACCTCTTACTTCCTACCCTAGATCCACATGGAACAAGATTTGAGCTGTCGACTGCCTCCAAATTACCACAAAGATTTGTGGCTTGGAAAGGAATTTCCCCAGGTTCTTAGTGTATTCACCAAGAGGCATCCAGATTCATTTAACAGACCTCAAAAACAAAACCAGATACTGAAATGTGTTTGAAGGGTACGGCATTGTTCCTGTGTATTGTTCTTGATTCAAATTTGAGTTAGAGGTTTTGGTTCCCATTCTGAATGAGCAACTTTTCCTTGAATTCAGACTGTCTGGGGATTTCTTATTCCTCAAATGCATAAAGGATTGTTACCCTGATTTACAAGAAGATGCAAAATTCTTGCTACTTGAACATACATTGAAAAAGTAACTCCCTAAAGAAGGCTGAGCCCTGAAGAATAGATACTTTCGAACTGTCGTGCTGGAGAAGACTTCTGAGAGTCCCTTGAATAGCAAGGAGATAAAACAGTCAATCCTAAAAGAAATCAATACTGAATATTCATTGGAAGGACTGATGCTGAAGCTCCAATACTTTGGTCACCTGATGCAAAGAGACAACTCATTGGAAAAGATCCTGATGCTGGGAAAGATTCAAGGCAGAAGGAGAAAGAGGCAGCAGAGGATGAGCTGGTTGGATAGCATCAGCAACTCAACGGACATGAATTTGCTGCTGCTGTTAAGTCGCTTCAGTCATATTCGACTCTGTGCGACCCCATAGACGGCAGCCCACCAGGCTCCGCCGTCCCTGGGATTCTCCAGGCAAGAACATTGGAGTGGGTTGCCATTTCCTTCTCCAATGGACATGAATTTGAGAAACCTCTAAGTGATGATGGACAGGGAAGCCTGGCATGCTGCAGTCCAGGGGCCACAGAGTCAGACATAACCGAGCGACTGAATGACAACTGTGTGCTAAGGTTGGACACAGGAACTGCTAACAGCCTAGGGGAGGGCTGGAGGCAGGTGGGGCGGGGGGTGGGGGGCGCTGCAGGGTTCCTAGTGATGATGCTTCTCAGGTTTAACTAGTGTCACTCATCAACCAGACCAAGTCCCCAGATCTCTGCGGGTCAAGCGACAGCCGGAAAGTGAGTCACCCCTGGCAAACCTCTCAACCTTAGCTGACACATACCCTGCCACAGTTGGCCCATTGGTAGGTCATGTACCTCTCCCTACAGGCAACCCGCCCTTTGAAATCCAGCTGTTACAAACCCCTAAAATATGCGTGTGAATTCCAAAATTACGTAGCACAGATGGAACCACCTCAAACAGATATAGCAATCCCATGTGGTTCAACTTAAAACATATCAAACTGTACTAGTGGAATGAACACATTTTTAAATACACAGACACAAAAAGAATGAATTAAAAATAAACGATATATCAATAAACATGTGAAAAATTAAACATTAAATCAGGGGAGTGCAAATCAAAACCATGAGTAACCACCTCACACCTGTCAAAATGGTTATTACCAAAAAGATCACAATAACATACTGGTGAGGATGTGGAGAAATCGGGACATTCGCATAGCCATTCGGAATGTAGAATGGTGCAGTCACTGTGTAAAACAATGTAAGATCCCTTAAAAAATTAAATGCAGAACTACCACGAGCCAGCAGTCCCATTTTTCTGTGTGTATATCCAGAAGAATCGAAAGCAGAGTCCTGGAGAGATATAATAGCATTATCAACAATAAAAATGCTTGTCCATGGATGGATGGCTAAACAAATGATGGCATATACATCCAAATGAATGCTACTCAGCCTTAAAATGGAAGGAAATTCTGACACATCCTACAACCTCAGAGATGAACTCTGGGGACATTTTGTTAAGTGAAGTAAGCCAGACACAAAAAGGCTAATACTGTAGGATTCCACTTATCATTGCTCAGTCATATTCGACTCTTTGCAGCCCCACGGAGTGCAGCACACCAAATTTCCCTGTGCTTCACCATCTCCTGGAGTTTGTTCAAACCCATGTCCAGAGTCAGATTTCACTTATATGAGGTATCTAATCAAACACATGAAAACAAAGTGGAATGGTAGTTGCCAGGAGCTGAAGGGTTATTGTTAATGAGCATAGCGTCTGTTTTGTAAGATAATAACTGTTCTGGAGACAAGTTGCCTAACAATGTGGGTATTAACACTATTTACACTTAAAAATGGTTAAGATGTGTATTTTATATTTAAAACTAAAAAGAATTTAAGATAAAAAGTGAGTACACAGCTTCAAAGAGAAATAAACTTATGCTCTATAAATGATAGGGCAGTTACATAAAAAAATAAACTACATAAATTCTGTAGCTCTAATATTTTCTTGCCACATTCCAAAGCACCATCTTGAAAGCCACCCACCTCAAAGGCCAAAGCATCCAGCAACACTGGGTGCCCTGGGGTCCCACAACCCATCCACCAAGCCCCCTCCCAGCTCGGCTGGAGGATTCAAAGAAAAGGCCATTTCACCCACTTTTTCAGTTGAGTTTTATTCCAAAACGGTTTTACAAAGCTGCTTTTAAACCCAGTATATCTCCACATGCGAACAGCTCCATCCCTCAGCCCAAAGCCCAAAGCCCTTAAGCAACTGTTCGACTGTGAGTGTGGCCTCAGCTAGGCTTTTCAGGAGCCTAGAACAAAGTCTTGGAAGCTGATCAGCAGCTGGTCAGTGACTAAGCCAGCTCCCAGAACAGTCTGCAGCCCTGCGTTTGCCGTTATGTTTTCAGGAGTGTCTCTCCTGGCCCTGCTGCTTTGCTCAGACTGGTACAAAATCCAGCAGCACAGGGAAGCGTGAGCTGTGCATGGCGGCCCGTGCCCCACCTACTGGAATAGCCACAAGAACAAGTCCTGTCTGGGCAAAAAGTGCACAGCGTGAGAGGTGTGAGTTAAGTTTTATTTGGGTGCAAAATGAGGACCGCAGTCCAGGAGACAGCATTTCAGAGCTCTGATCTGAGCAGGCGAGGAGTGGAGTCAGGTTATATAGGAGTTTTGAAACAAAGGGCAAGTGGTCCAAACATCAACATATGATGCTAGTTAAAACCAGAAACCTCGAGTTAAGGAGTTTAGTGCTTTTCTATGCATGGGAAGATGCAAGAGTCTGGGCTCAAGCTGAAATCACTCTCTTGATTTGCGCCTCAGCTCTCTGGGGCCGGTATCCTGCGCTTCACATCCTGAGTGTTCTCAGGGTTCTCCTGCAGGGAGTGGCTAGTCAGTCAAGAGTTTCCTCAGGGTTCACCAGTTCACTGTTTAAGGGCTACAATCTGCAATTGCTGGTGACTGTGACTTCCTTTGTTTACTGATAAGGCTGGAAAATACTTGGGGCCAAAGCCCTCAAATGGCCCCAGGGTGTGTTCAGGTGTTACTTGGAAGAATCTAACACTAATCCTTAAAGGAAACACAGCTCACAGAGCCTAACAACCCTGTGAGGTAGGTGGTACCCTTATTCCCATTTTACAGATGAGGGATCAGACTTAAGTCACACACTAGCCTAGGTCTCAAATCTATTAACTGGTGAGCTAAGATGGGGCTCAGAGTTTCTGTGTGACTTGAGCTCTCAGGTACCCCAATACCACAAACCTGGTCCTTAGGGGAAAAGGACAGAGGGGAGGGGGATGAATCCTGCCAGAGAACGTTTTTAGTAATTTAGAGAAAACCTACCCACTCACCCAACCACAAGTGGCTGAGAGCACCCACCCAAGTGCAGGCACAACTACACAGCTGTCAATGCCCAGTCTAACCCTGGCAGACCTGCCCTCTGCACCCTAGAGACCTGTGGTCTTGCTCTCAATAAAGAAAGATCCCAGTGGGCAATTCTGCTGAGGGGTCCCAGAATTTAAACCACTCTACTGTTTCTGAGACTTCTGCTTGAGGGCCTAGTGCTGGGTGGGCAGGAGGAACGCCTGCCTTTGGTCAAGAACACATGCCAGCCTCCACCCAGAGCTTATCTGCCTTCCTTCCTCCCAGAAGAGCACCCAGTGAGTGACTCCTGCCCCGCAAGCAGGCAAGGACCCAGCTCCCGTGATCTGAGGTCTCTGTTGTTCCATTGCTGCCAGAGTTCCAGTTCAGAAAGGGACAAAATGGCCTTAGAGTGGCCTTAACTGTATAGCCTCGGGGCATATTTATTCTCTAGAAAGTGACTCTGGAGGAAGAGGTAGCTGGTGACAACAGGAAGAACACTTTGCCCCAGGTCACTGGGTGGAGATTAGGGAACTCTGGAATACTGACACCCCCACCCAGCACAAGGAGGGAGACCTGATCCCTTTAGAGAGCACAGCATGAGGGTGGGGATGGCCTGATGTCATCTGTCGGCGCATTCCCTGCTTCTGCTGGGTTCTACCCCACCTGCCATTTTCATGGGCGTCTATAAAGTGCCATTAGCAAAACCACAGGAGCCCTGGAGAGGGGAGGGCTGTGCTGTGGACAGGTGGTCTCAACTCTTCAGACCCTGGGGGCAGCCAAGCATCCTGCCCCAGGCGCGCTCCCGGTCCCTGCTCCCCAGGGGAGCTTCTCCTCCCTCACTCCCTTCCGCCCGGCGCCTCCCCGGCGTCTCTGCTGGCGCCCTGGGCCAGGTCCTCCGGCCAGTACTGGTCCTCCATGTACTGCTCCATGTCCGTGCTGCTGTCGGGCTCTCTGTCCTCAGGGGGCGCCTGGAGGCTGCTGGCCACCCGCTGCTCCCACTGCACCTCCACCAGCCGGTAGAGCTCCATGGCTGTCAGGGCGTCTTCTACGGAAGAGTGCCCGTGCGGGCCCACCTGCGGACGAGAGCCCACAGGTCACTGCCTGCAGTCCTGGGGGAAGTCAGGCACCCCGGGCTCTGGGTCCAGGCCCAGGGACGTGTACTCTCAGAACACAGGTGCACAGCCTGGTTCAGTGAGAAGGACATGAGTCCCAGTCACAGAGAAGAACGCTGGAACGCCAGCGGTATCGCAAACCATCTCTTTCGCCTATTTCCTTAAATATAAACACTGGTTTAAAAATTCCTGATTCTGGGCTTCCCCGGTGGCTCAGTGGTAAGAATCTGCCTACCGATGCAGGAGACATGGGTTCATTCCCTAGTCCGGGAAGACCCCACAGGCCGTGGGCTTCACCCACGCCCTGCAACAAGAGAAATCACTGCATTGAGAAGCCCAAGCACCGAGCAGCCTCCACTCATCGCAACTGGAGAAGGTCCGCAGGCAGCAACGAAGATCTACTTGACGCAGTCATATGGAAAAAATAAATACATTAAACCCAATTCAAAGACTTGCGGAGCAGATGGAATAATGAATGTGAAACACAGGAGGACCAACAGTGACCAGGTACCCCTGACCACTCTTGGGTCTACACATGAATGAGAAGACAGAAGCAGGAACTGGGTGGGAGATGGATCTAAAGAGAGCAGCCTGGGAGCAGGCGGCTGCCGGTCACAACCTACTGGAGAGAAGGAGGGTGGAGAGAAAACACCCAGGGTTATGTGTACACCCGGAGTCCCTGGACCAGGCTGGGGAAGCGGCAGGCCCCGCACTGCCTGCCCATGGCCCTGGCTCTCCCTCCCACTCCCCTCCAGCCCCACGCACCTGGATCTTCTTGTGCAGCAGCTGCAGGGCCAGGTCCTTAAGAGAGACACGATTCCGGACGTGGAGCCCTGGCTGGCTGAGGAGGCCGGGGACGGAAGTGGTATCCCGGGTCTGGCCCTGAGGGTGGATGTACTTGAGGGCCCGGAAATCATTGTGCAGGGCGTGGCCCACCACCACCTTGCCCTTCAGGAGCTTGAGGATCTGTGAACAGAGCAGGAGTCAGGAAGGGTCACATCCTGACACCCTGAGCAGTGGTCCAGGGACCCCTGTGGGGGGAGGCAGCGTAGACAGGGGTGACCATGGGCCCCACAGTTAACCAGGCTGCTCAAAGTTGAATGCAGACCCTTGACTCACTACTCACTATCACCAGGGGCCTGTTTAAGCTTCCCCCACACCTGCAAAATGGGAAAGCAGGCAACCGCATTGGTGGGGTGGCTGTGAGCACTAAGGAGCTCTTAGATGGGTAGGTTACCCCAGACAAGCATATTTCCTCCTGGCCCAGCCTCTTCTCAGCCTGGAAGACTTAGCTACCCTCAACCCCCTCCTGCCCACTTCCACCCCCAACTTCCACCAGCTCCTCTCACGGCAGGTCTCAGCTTTAAGGTCTCAGCTTTAAAGATCGGGAGGCCATCCCGGCTGCCACCAGGACCCCTGCTGTTCTCTCCTTTGGGGGATTAACCATGTTGTCTAAGTACAAGTTCAGCTCCACATGGCCTGTTCAGCTGCCCCGCAATGTAAGCTCATTGTAAAATGCAGGGACACGTGTGCCTAGACTAGAGGTGCCCAGTGACAGCTCAGCTCACAGGAAGGGGTCTGGGGAGACGTGCCAGGTGAAGTCACAGAACTGTGCCAGGCACTGGAGACACGCGACCAAGGACAGCTCTTTCAGCACTAACGCAGCAGTCCTTGTCTTCTGGATTCTGTCCCTTTGCCCTTCTGCCGTCCAGGACTCCCGCCTCTCACCCTTGGAACCTGCTCTCTGGCTCAGCTCAGACCATCTGCACAGGGTGAGCCTCTCTTTCCTGCCTTCCAAGGGAAGCCAAATCCAGGGCCACGGGCCTGCAAACCCCTTGAACCCTCCTCCCTGGGCTCCCATCTCCTTATCACCTGCTGCCAGCCTCCCACAGCCACCCCTGCTGGCAATGCACGGTTTATCACTAAACTCAGCTTTCATAGCATATGGATAAGGCACATTTAGACTTCAGTGGTAGGGATGGGCCACCACCCCACACACATACACACAAGCTACATGGTGGGAAGGGACCCAGCAGACCCCATTCATACTGGCCCAGAGTGTGGGCCGATCCAGCGTGGGCCTGCTCTTGGCAGGCCAAGAGACATCTCCAGGAGCTGGGGTCACCACCGTCTGCCTTCCTGCTGCCTCTATTCCTAATCAGCTCACTTGAAACATCCTTTTAAAAGAAATGCTTACACTGTATCTGCTGTGAAAAAGGAAGACACATGATGACTTGTATCAATATTCCCTAAATGTACCTCATCCCAAGAATAAACCAGAAATGTTAAGTATAGCTTTGCTATAATGCTTGGTTTAAAAATGCAGAATGGTCCAACCTGGTTGATGTGACTTGAGAATAATGCAAATGTTGCCCTTGATAAACATTAAGTGAATGCAGTTTAGCAGAGCCACGGGGGAATCACAAAGTGCCCACACCTCAGAAGTCTACCAGCCAGCTTAGCTCACCTGCATGCTTCCCACTTTCTAACTTCAGGTAACACCCTTAACCGCTCCACCACAGCACAAGCCACCATCCTCTCGACAGCTACCTCCTGGAGTGCTCCAGGTCTTATCCAGGCAAGTTCAGTTCAGTCGCTAAGTCGTGTCTGGGTCCTTTCAAGGCAAGTTCAGTTCAGTTCAGTCACCAAGTGAGGTCCGACTCTTGGTGACCCCGGGGGCTGCAGCACATTAGGATCCCCTGTCCTTCACTGTCTTCTGGAGTTTGCTCACACAACACCATATCAGTAAATTTATACTTTCCTTAACCACTGAACCTGTGCAAAATTGTGCTTCCACTGTTATTAGGTTTCTATCTTTTTATCTGGGGGGTCACTGATAAAATTTAAGGGTTGTGTCTCTAACCCCATTTTCCCCATCAGCTCTAGGGTATTTATCATGCAGGTTTGTACAGCACGATGGTTTTTAGAAACACACATCAGTTCCCCACCAAGACCTAGAGACTTGCAGAATCAGAATCTCTACAGAGAGGATCTAGGACAAGAATCCAAGATTGTTAATAAGGATTTAGGTACATTTCCTATGCTCAAGGATGTTTGGGAGTTCCTGGCATGTTAGTGTGGTCTCAACCACAAATTAATTTTCCTCAAAGCAGTGAGTCCCTTGGACAGCAAGGAGATCAAACCAGTCAACCCTAAAGGAAATCAACCCTGAATATTCATTGGAAAGACTGATGCTGAAGCTGAAGCTCCAATACTTTGACCACTTGATAGGAAGAGCAGACTCATTAGAAAAGATCCTGATGCTGGGGAAGATGGAAGGCAGGAGAACGGGACGACAGAGGATGAGATGGCTGGATGGTGTCACCGACTCAATGGACATGAGTTTGAGCAAACTCCAGGAGGTGGTGAAGGACAGGGAAGTCTGGCATGCTGCAGTCCATGGGGCCACAAAGAGTGGGAATATGACTTAGTGACTGAACAACAACAAAGCAATGAAAAACTAACATTAAAAAAAAAGCAAAATATTAACACCTGGAGGTGACAGCGCTATGGACCTTATACATTTTATGCAGACGCGTAGTACTTTTATAACAGAAGAAGAAAATGTGGAGCGTAAACCGTTTTCCCATCTTGTGGGAAAGGCACAGCCTTTCCACACACACCACCAAGTGAGACGGCCAGTAATCCCTCCAATCAAGTAAGGCAGGATTTCTACTCACCCTTTCCTATGGGGAGGAAACCCACTGTTTGAAGAAGCTTAGTAAGGTTCCCAAAGTCTCTCTGCTTCCAGTGGCTACCTGTTAGCTCAGACCCGGGCTCAGCCCCCGCCCTGCCCTCACCTCTTTCTGGGCCACCTGGAAGGGGATGGCTTTGCGCATGTGCTGCCGAGTGATGCCGCTCCAGCGCGTGCGGTAGTCCACGATGGGCATCTCAGGCCGGACGTACTTGTCGTAGAGGACTTCGCCATGGTAACTCACCACGGAGCAGCGGGCTAGCTCGCTCACCCGCCCTCGGGGTCCGGTGCCCACCATCTCGCAGTCAATGGCCACGCACTTGCTGGGCAAGGGGCCGGCAGAGTCCCTGGAGGCTCGCTTTCTGCTGCACCCAGCATCTCCATATTCAGCCCGCGGCCGCTGCCTGGCACTGCTGCCGGCTTCTGTGCCTGGTGGGGCCCCGGGGAGCGTAGGCAGAGGGGAGGGTCCTGGCTCCTGGAGTGGGCTCAGCAGGCCCTGCTCCTGCAGCAAGGCCTTCCGGGCCATGAAGCGCTGGTGCTGTCGGCTCTTCCTCTTGTGCTTCCTCCGAAGCACATCCTTGGCATTCGGGCTGGCCAGGGAAAGGCTCGGGCACTGCACTGACTCAGGAGCTTCCTGGGAAACCATCCCCATCTGTGCACCGCTCAGGGCCAGGGAGGCCTGGGAGGTGATCTGCCAACAGGGCAGCAGCCTGGGAGAGAACAGGGGAGAGGGGCAAGGTGAGGAACAGGCCCGGGCAGCCCTGCACCCCCAACCCGCTCCCTCCAGCCAGTGTGCAACTGCTGTGCAGTGTCTCAAGAACCCAGACAAGGCAAAGACCTGTTTTAATGATAACTGCACTCATAGGGTCAGTATCACCTGCAAAGTCACTGTCTTAAGTACTTTACATGGAATCACTCAATCTTTCCCACAACTCAAAAAGGTATTATTATCCCCATATTATAGGTGCAAAAAGTGAAGCATCAAGGCTTAGTAATTCATCCAATTAATAAACAGACAAAGGCTGATGTGAACCCACAACCTAGGCTTTCAAATTCCACGCCATACCCTACCTCCAACATTGTTAGCTTAAACTAAAAATTATGAAAAACTTTTAGAGAGGTGTAAGAGAAAATAAACAAAATGAGAAAATAAAGATTACAGAGATGTTACATATATACGAAATCTCATTTTGGATAAACAAACAAAAGCTTTATGCAATGTAAAGGTAGAACCTTTTCTACCCACAGTAGAGCCTAGAGAAACTATTTCACAGGAAGCCCACAACAGTTGTATTTTTGGTATGTGTCAACCAAAATGACATATCTATCATGTGACTTTCTGATTCACTCATCGTAACACTGTCTACAAACATTTAACATAGTTGGACTTGTAGTTTAATCATGGAGGCCTACAGGCATAGGTGTGTGCTGGTAAACCAGCTCAAATCTAAAAAGGAGAAACAGAAAAAAGCCTGATGTACAGTGCTGTAGACGTCAGTGGTACCTCCTCCAAGCTCTCCATGCCTGAACGCTGGGTTGACAGGAGATGCTGTCACACACCATGGTCACAGAAATAGCTGTTTGCTCATGTGGGTTTACAAATCCCATGCAGTAAGACTGGCATCTTCCCAATCGTCAAGGTTGTAGCTTGGGAAGCCTCATCTCATTTGCTGTGTTAAGTCATAAGTCAGCTGGTAGATTTTGAATAGACCAGAAAACCAGCACTTTGAAGTAGTCAGAGCAGGGACTAACTCAGCTCAGAATAAGTACCTAACCAATTCAGGTTCTTTGCATGTAAACCCACCCCTCCCTTGTGAATAGGAAATGGTAAAATCCATGTGTATTTTTAAAAATTATTATTATTTTTAAAGTTACTAGAGTATAACTGATTTACAATGTTGTTATTAATTTCAGCTGTATAACAAAGTGATCAGTTATACACACACACACAACAAATATTCCTTTTCATGTGCTTTTCCATTATGATTTATCACAGGATACTGAATATAGTTCCCTGTGCTATACAGGGGGCTTCCCCAGTGGGCCAGTGATTAAAAAAAAAATTCCACCTGCAATGCAGGAGGTGAGGGTTCTATGCCTTGGTTGTGAAGATCCCCTGGAGCAGGGCATGGCAACCCACTCCAGTATTATTGCCAGGAAAATCCCATGGACAAAGGAACCTGGTGTGCTATCGTCCATGGGGTCACAAAGAGTTGGACATGATTGAGCATCTGCGCAGCAGCAGCGCTATCTATACTTGTTTATCCATCCTATATGTAATAATTTGCATTTGCTAATCCCAAACTCCCAATCCTTCCCTCCCCCACCCCATTATTTCAGTCTCCTGGTTCATTCATCCGTCTTTCATCTAGACTGTATACTTTGAAGTAGCCTTTAAAATCTTTATAGGTGACCAGTTTTAGTTGCAACTGTATTCATGAAAATGCTATTTCCTAGTATATCTGATTAAAATTGAGCTGCTCATTCTTAACTCCTGAATCAACTATTCTTCATAGTATCAAAAGGATTTTCTGTGGAGTCAGCAGTGTCATATCCCAGGCTTTCCACTGGTTAGTATATATTTGTGCTGTGGCAAATCCCCATTACGCTACATATTTACATTTACTATATGTATATATTATAAACTCCCTGCATACACCCACACACACACATAAATATACGAAAGGACCCAGGACTGTCACCAGGTCAGGTATTTAAAAAGCAGAAGCGCTAAATTAGAGAAGGCCTGGCAGTGGAGGAGACACTTTGAAGGGTTTCAGAAAGGTCTACCAGTCAGCCCAGGAAGGGAAGGGCATGCAGACAGAAAAAAACATGGACGCAAAGTCCAAGAGGCAGGACAGATTCATGGTGGGAAAGCAAAGATTTGGATACGCAACTGGAAAGAAAGGAGGTAGGGGCGAGGAGAGAACTGTCCCTGGAGAAAAGTCAAAGTTGGGGCTTCATCCAAAGGTGGGTGGGAACCATCAATCTCTAGAGTTTTAGGAGAGGGGGACAGGATCTCAACTGCCTTAAAGGAAAAGACCTGGAGAAAGAACATAGGAGTCTGCGCAAGGGCAGCAGAGATAAAGAGAAATGGGAGATGAACTACATTCAAAGATGCATGGGGCCAGAGGGGGGTCTCCGTGACCCATCCTCCCTCTGCTTCCTGATCCCTTCCCCCAAGAACTCTTCTCCTTTTAAAGGGGCTCTCAACTATAATCAACTTCTTCATATTCACAAGTCACCTACTGAGGCTTACAGATACAGAAACTCAACTTGCCTTGGCCCAGTAATGGGGAGAATGAGGTCTAAGAAGACAGAGACCGGCTAATAATAACTGCCTTCTGTAGGGGAGGAGGGACCTTGTCCTTTTCTGAGATGGCCAAGGACCCTGCAAGGTCAGGAGCCGAGGTCCGGACTAGGGTTGATGGCCTCCCTAAACCTGTTGACAAAGTTTCAAAGAAGCCAGAAATTGGTGGCATAGTGCCAATTCACCTGCCAATGCAGGAAACGCAGGATCCCTGGGTCGGGAAGATCTCCTGGAGAAGGAAACAGCAACCCATTCCAGTATCCTTGCCTGGGAAATCCCATGGACAGAGGAGCCTGGAGGTTCGTGGGTCGCAGAGTCACATGGAGGGGGCGAGGGGAAGGAAGATCTCAGGGGCTCTTTGTTCCAAGAAATGAAAGCAGTCCTCTTCTACATGTCCTGACTTAGCTGACACATCAGAACCAACAGTTAATCATCAAGGGCACACAGTCGTCATCTTGGGCTGCCACATGGAGCTCAGTGAAGCTAGGGAGAAGCTTCGCTCAAACAACAAATGTTTCAGTGAAGCAAACAAATCTCTCTCCCGCCCAGAACCAACATCTGAATCAGCAGCCAACAGGCCTTTGGGCAAAGGAACTGCAAAGTCAGAATCACCAGTGGCCTCAGGGCCACCAACCTGCCGGCTATCGGGAAGATGGGCAGTTCTAGACCCTGCTCTGGCACTAAGGAGCTGGATGAACAGGACCAAGGCACTGTCTCCTAACTCAGGGGTCCCCAACCTCTGGGCCACAGACCAGTACCTCCTGTCAGATCAGCAGCCCCATTAGATTAGAAAGAACCATAGGCACTTGAATCATCCAGAAACCGTTCGCCCCGCCTTCCCAGTCCATGGGAAAACTTGTCTTCCAAACCTGTCCCTGGTGACAAAAAAAGTCGGGGATGGCTGACCTAACTTAAAACTAGGGCTTATTAAACCCAGCGTCTAACTAGGTTAGGGACCTCCAAAAAGCAGTTCATTATCAGAAACAATTAAGACGGCTGTTTAAAAAGTCTGATTTCCAGGCCTACCCCCACACCTTCTTAACCGCCATTTGGGGAAAAGGGCCCTCGAATCTGTATTTCAGACTGCGTGGCCCCGCCCCCCGCAGCAGGACACTAACAATCGCCGGAATTTGAGAAAAGCCGGTTCGAGGAGATCCCCTGTGCTGCTGAAAAGTTAAAATTAGACAAGAAAGTCCGAGGAGAGCCTGTTCAGTCTCCCCTGGACGCCGGCGTTTCGGGGAGTGACGTGCGGGCGGCCCAGCCTCACCAGGGAGGGACTGAGGCACTGGTCACTCAGGGGTCGCGGCTGCCCGGCCAAGGCCCACCAGCCCGGTCCCACTGCCCAGCGCCGCCCACTCAGACCCGAGACCCCAGAGCAGGGCGCGATGCCGGCCAAGAGGCGCCCGGGCCGGGCCTGCATTACCGGGGCCCCGGGAGCGGAGCCGGCCCGGCCGGGAGTCCCCGGCCACAAGTCGGGGTCGGACACACCTCGCGGGGGGCCTCCGCGGCCTGGACATGTCGCGCCAGCCCGCCCCACCCCGAGATCCCCGGCAGGGCCCCCGAGATCACCTGAAAGCCCCACGAGTCCCCTCACACCAGCACGTGGCGTCCAGGCAGCCGGCAGCCGCTACACGCCCGGGCAAGCCCGCTGCGGCCGCCCGCCTATTGGCTAGCTGGACGGCAGCTCCCGCCTAAGGCCTCTTCTGATTGGTCGGAAGCCTGGCTCGCTGCCGGTAGGCACTGGGAGGTTAAGGGGCGGGGACTCCCAGAGGGGCGTGGTTTGTGCCCAGGCGGTCCCCGCCTGCGGAAAATTTTAAAGCCGACTGGAGGGGACTGTGGCCTTTTTTCTCGCCGGGGTCTGCTCCCACCTAGGTCCCCAAGCTCCAATTCCTCCCCCTCCTTGGGTGAGGATGTGGACTCTTATGAGCTCCGTGCCACTAAAAGCAGAATGACTTACTGTGTACACATCCACATTTGAAAAAGGTGGCCCCTACCTCCTCCAGTGCTGAGGAGACTGGGTGAAATAGTGATACACCCGATAAGCCCTAAAGAAAGATTTTTTTAAATTAGGATTGCTTCTTCGGCGCAATTTTTTTTCATTGATCCTTTTGCAGTACTTTATTCATAAGTAATACGTTCCTGCCATGGGCTCCGCAATGGGATACATAGAATAAGCTTCATTGGTGGAGATTCTAGTTGCTCACAGTTCGGCACAGTAACAGAAGGGAACAGCTAACTTACTGCAACGTGAATAATAAAAACAATAATAAAGAGCTTGCATTTATTATTGAGCATTAACAATATGCCAGGCAAAACACCCGTTTAGTCTGACAAACTCTTTGAGATATTTCTCTGTTTCACAATTAAGGAGATTGACATTTAAAGAAATTAAGGAAAAACAGCTCGAATCTAGACCAAGACCCTTATCTAAGAAGTCAGATTCCTTCTAGCTCCATTTTGCAAGCAGCAGTGCCATCGCAAGGTAACCAGAGGCTCAGGGGTACCTGGGCCTATTTCTGACCAGAATACAGATTCAAGGGAAGCAGGACAAAGGATAAGGCCGCTAGAGAGATAAGCATTCCTACTCAGATTCCTGATGGTTTGGGGGAGCTGGAAAGAGTTTCAGCCAGAGCTGGTTCAGCAGTAGATCTACATTTGAGGGAGCTCACTCTGGCTGCAGTATGAGAGGAATGGACCATGCCTGGAGAAAGAGGACTGGGAGCAGGCGACTGTGGACACTACGGCAGGATAAGATCCTAGTGGCCAGACGGGTGCATGTGTGTGTGCCTGCTCAATTGTGTTTGACTCTTTGCAACCCTGTAAACTGCAACCCACCAGCTCCTCTGTCCACGGGGTTTGCCAGGCAAGAATACTGGAGTGGGTTGCCATTTCCTTCTCCAGAGATCTTGCCGACACAGGGCTCAAACCTGCATGTCTTGTGTCTCCTGCCTTGGCAGGCAGATTCTTTACCACTGCACCATGTGGGAAGACCAGCCAGAGGTAGGGAGGATGAAGAGCTTGGGACAGATTCCTGAGCTCTTTAGGAGGCAACATTGAGAGGACAGAGAAGGGAAGGATGCCGAGCAGCTGTTTTCAGACAAGGTGACTTTGTCAGAGGCAACTCTGGGGACAAGAAGGGTTTTAAGAGTTAGTTACCAGATCCTCGACTCTCATGGGACTAGACCTGGGAATGGAACTGGAGTCTTTAAAGTCCAGCTTCCCTCTCCCCTTGTATAACCAGCTGTCTCCCACTTTACAAAGGAAAGTCATAGACACACATCCAGTCTAAACTTTGCTCTGTAACATTACCCTAGGAAATAAAGGAGTCTCCCAATTCTGAATATGAATTGGGTTTCCCAGGTGGCTCAGCAGTAAGGAGTCATTTGCCAAGCAGAAGACATGGGTTCTATCCCTGGGTCAGGAAGATACCCTGGAGAGAGAAATGGCAACCCACTTCAGTATTCTTGCTGGGAAACTTTATAGACAGAGGAGTTTGGTAGGCTACATGGGGTCACAAGAGAGCTAGACACAACTTAGCAATTGAACAGCAAAAACAATGGGTTATTATCCAGGACTGGCAAGAAACCCTTCTACAAGTCTATTGGTTTCCGATTCTTTGCTTTCGCTATGATCCAAGGAGGATTTAACCATATTGGCAGCTAATAGGTCATTAAAAACATTGTTTTGAGGCTGGATAATTATCAGGAATCAAAAGAATTGAGAGACATTGCTAGGAAAACTTCCTTCCACTTCTGTCTTTTATCTGAACAATGTTTATTAGTGCTTACATCCATAAACACAAAATGGAAGGCCCAACTCTTTCTCATTCTCGCAAAAAGTATATTCACCCCTGGATTTACAAATTTGATTGAAAATAACTGGTTCAATCTGTCTCCTAAAGGGACACATTTCCAATGGCGTTTCTCGTGAAAATTTACTTTTTATATTTAAAGGTTATTGCTCGGTCAATGAAATGCTGCGTATTTACCATTTGCTCATTTGCAATACAAATAATTGCAACAATATCTCAATCCGGAAGGAAAAAATATAACACTGAGACCCTATGGGTCACAAGACAGAAAAAAAGAATCACACTTGGAACCTTTATGGGTCACAAGACATTTTTCTAGTGTTAACAAGTTCAAATGGATGTACAATTTTGTGACATTAAAATGTGATCAGGTTCTCCAGAAAATATTACCAAACATGAAAACAAGATGATGCTAGGATAAAATGCCATAGCAGAAGGTGAATGGAAACATAAATTGAAGAAGAACAAAGAATGTTGCACATAAAGAAAAAAACAAATCCAGAATAAGTAAAGAGAAACTATTTGAAAGGATCAGTGGGGCGGATGATTGGGAGGAGAGATTTACTGCAATAGAGAAAATGCTCTGCTAATTCTTAAGAGTTAGGCAAAAAGAGTTTCCTTTTATAGGGAGGAGAAAACAGGTGCAGAAAGAATACATTGTGGAAGCAAGAGTGACCAGATTCTTTTATATCAGTAGATATTAGATTTGGAGATTGTTTTACCCTGCTGCTGCTAAGTCACTTCAGTCGTGTCTGACTGCGTGCGGCCCCATAGACGGCAGCCCTCCAGGCTCACCCGTTCCTGGGATCCTCAAGGCAAGAAACGGACTGGGTTGCCATTTCCTTCTCCAGTGCATGAAAGTGAAAAGTGAAAGTGAAGTCACTCAGTTGTGTCTGACTCTAAGTGACCCCATGGACTGCAGCCTACCAGCCTCCTCCGTCCATGGGGTTTTCCAGGCAAGAGTACTGGAGTGGGTTGCCATTGCCTTCTCTGTTTTACCCTGAGGCCAGCCTATTCTCTGGAGGGATCCAGAGAGATTATAAACTGGCTCTGGGTGGGCCAAAGTTCAAGGGAACTGAGGGAAGGAAAAAAGCATAAGTATTTTATTCCAATTGATCCATAGGTCCAACAGTTTAGTTAATCACCAATGAGGCAAAGAACAGGAATTTGGAGTGGCGGTGCCAGAACTCAATCCAGGAGTCTTACCCCAGTCATATGGGGCATCATATTTCTTTGCAGTAACTATTTTCTGGAACACAAAAGGATAGGAGAAATTTCTTCACCATTAATGTTTTCCAGGAGCACAGGGCTCAGATAAAATTTAACCTTGTCAGTAAGAGCTTTTTTCATGTACTTTAAAAAATGGTTAATGTTGGTATCAAACTGCTATGATATATATAGCAGTTTGAAACAAATCTTTAAAATGTTTTAAAGATTGTTTTTACATAGATCATTTGAAAATTCTTATTAAATTTGTTACAATATTGCTTCTGTTGTTTATGTTCTGGTTTTTTGACCACTAGGCATGTGGGATTTTAGCTCCCCAGCCAGGGATCAGACCCAAACCTCCTGCCTGGGAAGACTAAGTCTTAACCACTGGACCTCCAGGGAAGTCCCTGTTGTTCAGTCTCTCAGTCACATCTGACTCTTTGGGACTCCGTGGAAGCAGGCCAGGCTTCCCTGTCTTCCACTATCTCTTGGAGTTTGCTCAAACTCATATCCATTGAGTCGGTGATACTATCCAACCATCTCATCCTCTACCTCCCTCTTCTCCTTTTGCGTTTAATCTTTCCCAGCATCTGGGTCTTTTCCCATGAGTCAGCTCTTCACATCAGGTGGCCAAAGTGTTGGAGCTTCAGTTTCAGCATCACTCCTTCCAATGAATACAGACACATTAAAAAAAAAGTCAATATTTCCAGTACATCTTTTATAACTACCAAGGGTTATGACAAAACATATCAAGCAAAAAAGTTGGAAGTCCACAGGTATATAACATGGATGGCCCAATACTGGCATATCTTGTCTGTGAACTCCAAACTTTAGGGCCCTCACCCTCCCATTCCTTAAATGAAACTATCTCCTCCTTCCATAAAGAGTGGGGCTCCCCTGTAACAGACCCCTTTGAGCTGGGCTTGATGAGGGAAAGCCCATGATCCAAGTCCTGCTCTTTCTCCCTCTACCTTGTCAATCAAGCAGCACTTGAAAGGTATGACTTGACTTGTGTTTTGCCTTTACAAACCATCAAGCCAAACTCTCGAAGCAACATTCTGCCTTCCTCGCATGCCTATTTTTAAGACTTTTTTTTTCTTTTTTTAATGTGGACCATCTTTAGAGTCTTTATTGAATTTGTTACAATACTGCTTCCATTTTATGGTTTGCTTTTTTTGGCTGCAAGACATTGGGGATCTCAGTTCCCCATCCAGGGATTGAACCCACACCCACCTGCGTTGGAAGGCAAAGTCTTAATCACTGGACCACCAGGGAAATCCCTCATGCTTGTCTTGAGGACTATCCGGGATGCTATGGGGATTCCCATGTGGCTGGACCCAGTGCAGACAGGAGGGTGGGTGTTATCCAGCCACTGTTTGCAGAAGTGGTTCTCTAAGGGTGGTCCTCAACCAGCAGCCTAGGCATCGCCTGGAAACAGGTTGGACCCACTGACTTAGAAATTCAGGGGCGGGTGGGGCCCAGGCGGTCTGTGTTTTAACAACCTGATTAACAGCTTCCTGATGATCCTCAAGTTTAAAATCCAATGTATTAGAAGGTATGAAGCTGGCACAACTCTGGGAGCCAATGTAAGCAACTTATTCTATGCAAGCACACCCCTGCCCTACTAGCTTTCTTGATCCAACAGTGACTTTGGACCTATCTGTGGTACCTTTATGTCTTCCCCTGATTTCAGATGTGTGCAGCAGTAAGCGGCAGCAAGTGGTAACTGGAAGCAAGGTCTTTGGTTTTCCAGCCTGGGAGTCCTAACCCTGGACCACAGGAGCCAGCAGTTAGGGCTAGGGTCCCTAGTCTTGCCTGTCTACTCAAGAATGAATTCAGGCAAGGAGACAGAAGGTAAAGAGTAAAGTAAAAAGTTTATTGAAAAGAAAACTACGTGTGGAAAGACACCTGGGCGAGCTTGGAGAGACAGCCGCACCTTTGAAGTTTGAATCTTATAAACAAGGGGACAGTTTTCTAGGTCTTTTTCTTCCCTCGGGCCAATCATCTTTGCTTTGTACCACCCGCTACACTCTGGTTAATTTGTCTCAGGACCCTCCCCTGGGGTGCGCAGGCACACCTTACTAAGATGGATCTCAAAGTGAAGGCTTCTGGGAGGAGGAAGACTCATTATGGCCTGGAATTATCCTCTCTGACTTTTGACTCCAAGGAACATTTCCGCAAAAACTCAGAGTTTTTGCCTCTCTTTATCCGTGCCACAATTATTCCCTTGAGGTGTTTATAGGAGACAAGGACTGGCTATTTACCCTGTTTTTGTTGCTACTTCCGTTTCCAAGAGCAAACAGGGAGCTGATTGTAAATTCCTCTACTGGAGCCCACCTATCTCAGGAAGTGCAAAGAGGAGGCTGGCTGATTCGGAATTTCCCAACCTGGAGCCCATCTATCTCCTACCTCACGCCCAACTCCTGAGATTTTCCAGTATTTTTAGAACCGCGCCCAGTCTCACGTGACTGACTTTTCATTTATTTATTTATCTTGGGCAGTGCTGCGTCTTTGCTGCTGTGAGGGCTTTCCTCTACTTGCAGCGAGCGGGGGCTGCTCTCTAGTTGCGGTGATCGGGCTTCTTGTTGCAGTGGCTTCCTCGTGGGAAGCACAGGCTCTAAGGTCTTCGGGCTTCAGCAGTTGCGGCTCCCGGCTCTAGAGCACAGGCTCAGTAGTTGTGGTACAGGGGCTTAGTTGTTCCCTGGCATGTGGGATCTTTCAGAATCGGAGATCGAACCTCTGTCTCCTGCGTTGGCAGGCGGATTCTTTACCACTGAGCCCCCAGGGAAGCCCACATGACTGATTTTAAATAGAAAACTGGCAAGGTTTGATCCAGGGAAATTTTATTCTCCACCATTAGTTTTTCCATTCATTCTAGACTACATTTTCTTCACTTAGAAAATTCATCTGTAATTATTCCTGTTTGGGCTGAACATTGGAATTGCCTGCGGAGTTTTAAAAAATGTTGACACTTGGGTGACACTCCCAAGATTCCAATGTGACTAGCTCGCAGTGTGAACTGAACCTTGGAGATGTTTCTAAAGCTCACCAAGTGGTTCTAGTTTGCAGCCAAGACTGAGAATGGGCGCTAAAGCGCAGATACCTGAAGGACCCAGCAGAGGGCGCTGCCTCCCTGCTCATCCTCGGAAACGCGCGTGCTCATCCGGCTGCTGCTGCTAAGTCGTTTCAGTCGTGTCCGACTCTGTGTGACCCCATAGACAGTAGCCCACGAGGCTTCCCCGTCCCTGGGTTTCTCCAGGCAAGAACACTGGAGTGAGTGCCATTTCCTTCTCCAATACATGAAAGTGAAAAGTGAAAGTGAAGTCGCTCAGTCGTGTCTGACTCTTTGCGACTCCATGGACTGCAGCCTACCAGGCTCCTCTGCACATGGGATTTTCCAGGCAAGAGTACTGGAGTGGATTGCCATTGCCTTCTCCAGCTCATCGGGCTGCTAGCTACAAAAAACCCGAGTGATGCAGTTTAGGTAAGGGAACCCCGATACCTGATTCTTGGATCAAGAACCATTTTGTGTTCTGAGACTCCTAGAAAGTTACCTTAAGAAGTAATAAGCTATCTGTTTTTCTGAGTATCTTAGAGGTAAGTCAGACAACCCAAGTCTTGGTTTCTGCCTTTTTAAAATGGAAAATTGTAGGAAGGGGAAGGGGTGGTGGGAGACTTGGTTTATAGTAGTTCTTTAGATATATATTGAGCCTCCTGAAGTGGGCAAAATACTGATCTGGGGGGAAGGATAAACATTTAAATGGGATCCCTGGGTTGGGAAGATCCCCTGGAGAAGCAAATGGCAACCAGTATTCTTGCCTGGGAAATCCCATGGACAGAGGAGCCTGGGTGGGTTACAGTCCATGGGGTCACAAAGAGTCAGATGGGACTTAGACTTTCAACACATGGTGGATCTCATTTGTTCCTAGTTCAAGGAAGGGGACCTGTGGGTACCCTCAGATACCAGAAGAGAAAACCTATAAAAGAAGAGGCAAAGAGAATACTGCTGAGTATTTATATGTGCCGTTATATATTATGACACCTTCGATTAATTATCATAACCTCGAAAGGTGGATATGATCAGTTCTGTTTTATAATTAAGACATCTGAGGCTCAGAGATGTTAAGTCACACATCTCTTTGATGCCTCAAAGTCACACAGCCACTAAGTGATGCATCCAGGTTTGGAACTGGGGTGTGTGTGACTTGGAAGCCAGGCATCCCTACTCACCCTCCTAGGAAGTGCCTCGCTCCCTCCATTTTGCACCTTGTCCCGTAGCAACAGCAACACTCTTGTCCATCTCTCAAATCAGGAAAGGACCCATGACCAACCCTGCCAGATGTTTCTTTCACAGAGGCAGGACTTCTCTCCCATCTGTCTCCTAGCAGCCCTGGATACTGAAGACCGCCTGGGAGAGATTTGATCCCCCTCCTCTCCCAGTTCTCCACTTCTGCCCCCTTCTACCCGGTCCAGCCCCCTTTTCTCCAGTGAAGGACATGCACCTGCTGAGTGACAACAACTTGCAGCCTCCCCAAGTGTGAATGAGATTTCTAATGGGACTGGCTGCCCACCTGCTTCAGGCAGGACTGAAATAGAGAGAATTTAAGAGGCAGGAAATGGGCGCTAGGAGAGCCAGTTCAAAGGAGCTGAGACAGTGGCCACAGCAACCTCTGGATGGATGTGAAGGACTAATTGGTTCAGAGAGGTCAAGTGCCTAGCCAAAGGTCACACAGCTGGCATGTAGCAGAGGCAAACGTGAGCTCAGCAGTGGTTGCAATTTTAGGGTCCCCTAAAGGACTGGAGCTCATAGCCCAATTTAAATTGGCAAGATGTGTTAGTATTCTTAAAAAAAAAAGAAAAGACTTTCCAAGAGTCTTTTTGCCTCCCGAGGCTGCTGACCAACACTTCCCTTTTCTGACCCAAGGATCCCAGGAATGCCTCCTCCAGGGTGGAGAGGAGGCAGGGAATATACTTAGAAAGGACTCTGTTGTATTGTTCAGTCTCTAAGTCTCGTGTCCGACTCTTTGTGACCCTGTGGACTGCAGCATGCCAGGTTCCTCTGTCCTTCACTATCCCCCAGAGTTAGCTCAAATTCATGTCCACTGAGTCAGTGCTGCTATCTAACCATCTCATCCTCTGCCACTCCCTTCTCCTTTTACCTTCAATCATAAAAAGGACTGAAGAGGACATTTGAGTTTGCTGGTTGAAAAATTTGTCCTCATGGAGAGAATCATCACTGGAACTTGGCAACCATCCCAGGGCAAGGCGACACCTCCTCCCGCCCCCCACCCTCCACAGAGACATAGCCAAAGGCTGGGAAATGGTTTTGATGACCGCTGCTTCTGCCATAGTGGGGTACTGCTGTCCCAGCTCCGCTGGAGTCCTGAGCGTCCTCACCTCAGTGTCCCCTGGTGATGCGTCTGGACTCAGCAGCGCAGAGGCAGATTCCGGGGTTGGGAAGAAGTTCTGTCCACACAAGTCCACCTCTCCCCCTGAGTAAGCAAGGCAAGGTCCAAGCGGGCCAGGGCCAGCCGTGTCCTCCAGGTGACCGCTGCACCTCCAGCGCAACAGCGTCGCAGGCACCAAGGTCATGAGCACGTGCCCCCTCGGGGAGGATGGAGACCCTAGCCACCCCTCGCCCCACAGTACAGTCAGTTCTTGTTTCTGGAAGAGTCTGCCTGAAGCGTGCCGCCCAGAGGGGCGCTCAGGGTAGTTTCGGAGATGCTGGCTAGGAGACAGAGAAGGCGCAGAAAGAACCTAACGGAAGGTCAGCCACAAAGGGCGTGCCCGGCCCCGCCCCGCCCCGCAGCGGTGGCCGGCACCATGCGGCAGACTGGGACTTGTTGTTGAGCGCTGGAGACAACAACAAAATCACTAGTCTTCCAGATGGGGCTGGCTGCTTCACGGCGGCAGCGCACACATGGCCCATCCTGCCAGGCATTCATGACGCTGGACCCAGCCCGCGCCAGCCAGCCTGACCCTGCAGCCGCACCAGCTCCTGTCCAAACCCGTCCCCTCCCCCACCCCAGAATTCTCCAGCGCCTCTAATCAGTTGTAGGGAGTAAGGATTGTTTCCCTATTTTCTTTTTCTTTGGAGGATTCCATGTTCTATGATGAGTATGCTTCCTTAATAATGATGGAGGGGGGAGGGTGTGATTTTTAAAGGGTTGCGGCTCATCTCTCAGCCTTGCGTGGGTAATGACAAAGCTCTGTGCTATTATGAAGAGGGGAAAAACAAAGAGTTCCAGGTTATGGTGACCTGTCTCTACCAGGAGCCCCTATCTCTACCCAAGTCTACAGTCAAGGCCTTGGGTGACAATCCCCTCTGTACTCACAGAACCACAGCTCTGAATGAAGTGGGAGTAGGGGTGCTGGGCCTCACAGACTAGAAAGGGGAGGAAAAAGGGGAAGCGGTGCGGGGGGACTGGGTGGAAGGGATTCTAGTCCTGCCCCTCCACCTCCACCCCGTCCCCCCTCCCCCAAGCTGGGCTCCGTGCTTCATTTCCCCAGGCCTGGACCCTGATAGAGGGGAGGGAAAGGGCCCCTGATGGCCAGGCAGGCCACTAATTGTCCTGGCAGGGGATATCCGCTTCTTAATTAGCCAAAGCCACAATATCCTGGCGGCTCCAAGAGCACGGCCCTAATTGTATTTCTGCAGCAGCTGAAGGATAATTACCCTTCCCTTTCGGTGCTGCTTTTAATTCTTTCTCTTCTTAATTACAGGCTCTTCCTCTGTAGCCCAACCCTCCATCTCTGGGCTGGTTCTCTCCCCCCAGAGTGGGGAAGGGCTGGCCCAGAGCAACTGAAGAGAAGGGGGCGTGGAGACCAGCAGCACCCAGCTGGGAGGCCCAGCCCCTTCCAGCAGTCAGCCTGTTGTGAGAGGGGAGAGGGGTGTCCCTCCCCAGCGAGGCTAAGACTGCCCCCCCACTCCACTCCCTAGCAAGGTGCTAACTCTGCATCTCCAGGGTGCAGAGCCTTGAGGGCTCCCCATCCCAGCTAAATCATCAAGGAAGAAAGAGGGATTTATTGCCATTAACTTCTTGTAAAAGAAAATAACTGTGTGTGTGTGTTTTACTCGCTCAGTCGTGTCTGACTCTTTGCGACCCCATGGACAGTAGCCTCCCAGGCTCCTCTATCCATGGTATTCTCCAGGCGACAATACTGGAGTGGGTTGCCATTTCCTTCTCTAGGGGATCTTCCCAGGTCTCCTGTATTGCAGGCATATTCTTTACCTTCTGAGTCACCAGGGTGGTGAAGACTCCAAGTTTTCACTGCAGAAGGTGCAGTTTCAATCCCTGGTGGAGCAACTAAGATCCTGCATGCTGAGTGCTGCAGCCAAAAAGTTTAAAAACAAAAAAGCTAAGTCTCTTTGGCACTCTTGAGAGAGGACTAGTTCATCATCCTTGTGTACAATCTCAGAGACAAGAGTGCTAATATCAGAGGGCATGGCTAATCAAGGTGAAGGTTCACTGGAGGGGCTAGCGCCCTAGGTATTCCCAGGAAAAACTGGCCTTTCCCAGCAAGCTCTCAGGTAAACTTCAGATAGTAATAGATAAGCCAAAAGGTATTACAAAGAGAGTTTGGAGAGATTCCTGGACACTGCCATGTCCTGAGGACTGTCCAGTCCAGCCCATGTGAGCAAACTCTGGCTCTAAAGCCACCAAGGGACTGTCCTGCCATCAGCTCACCATGCAAGCAGGGACTGTTTTGCTGATGATTATTTTCCAAAGCCTCGCAAGACCCTGTCTCATATTAGATGAAACTGATCAGCAGTGAGGCAGAGTTCAGACATAAAAATATAATCATGAGGTGTGAACACAATAAATCCACTGTCACTGGCTTTTTCCTTGCAGGACCAATGGAGATGGATTTGAAACTGACAGAGGCTCCAGTTTTCTAAAATTTTTAAACTCTGGGCTCCGTCTGGGTTGAAGAGGCAAGAAGTGAAAGAGGCTGCTGAAGCCTCAGAAAAATATACCTTGAAAAACTGACCTGCCCTTGAGCCCATCAACTCCCTCTCCCCACTTTCAGTGTCTTTCCTCTGAATTTAGAACCATCCCCTTAGCAACGCCTGTTTCCATGGTTTCCTCCTTGACAAAGATCCCCAAACCCCTCCTCTCTTTTTCCTTCCGACAGTAGGGGTGATAGGGATCCTCAGGGTGGCCATTCCATGTAACCATGGAGACAATTAACGGAGCCTTCATTTATCTTTTCGTGAAGAGAGCTAGGGAGTATAGAAGGAGGGGGCAGGGAGGGTGCAGGATACCGCTGCCATTGTCATAAGCATGAAGTTGAGGGATGTGTCCTGACACTATCCTGTTAAAGACCTGCCCAGCTCCAGCACCACGAGAGATTTGGGTAATCTCCAGTCCCAAGGATCTCTACCACCTACCTGTCACGGCCTTCCTGGAAAGTTATATCTTCTCTTCACCAAATTAGAGGGTCATTGTCTCCATCTATCTACCTTTTCGTCACTGAAAATGCTGGCCAGAAGACAGCTGTGAAGAATTAAAATAGAAAAACAAACAAATAAAACTACCAGGGACGTCAAAGTTGGACAGAATGAATCCAAATGCTGAGATATATGTTCATCGTAAGGAACAAAGCTCTTTCCTCTTCTAGCTTGCCAACCTCAACTCCCCAAATTTTCGCCAAACCCCTTAGGGTGAGGACCAATTCTATACTGCTAAGGGAAATCACAAAGCTCCCTGGACCATTGGTGTGCTCACGCTCATAATCTGCATGGACTTGGAAGAATGATCATAATATATTTTAAAATGAAAAAGATTCACAGAATAATGTGTAATTCAGGACTTCCTCATGGTCCAGTGGTTAAGAATCTGCCTGTCCAATGCAGGGAACAGGGGTTTGAGCCCCAGTCCAGAAAGATTCCGCATGCTGCAGAGCAACTAAACCCGAGCACTGCAACTACTAAGCCTGAGCTCTAGAGTCCGTGCTCCGCAACAAGAGAAGCCAATGTAATGAGCAGCCTGCACATCGCAACTAGAGAGTAGCCTCTGCTCATCACAACTAGAGAAAACCCAGGCAGCAATGAAAACCAAGCTCAACCAAAAATTAAATAAATAAAAAATTTTAAAGAGTAATATATAATTCAGATGTGTTCGAGAAAGCTACAAATAACTAGGTAACAAAATTCATCGCAAGTCAAATGAATCTGAATTGGCCAAAGCAAATAGCACATCCTGGGTCTCAGAACTCTGAGTTCCATCCTTTGCTACTGGATTGTACTAAAGCAGATTCAATCATTCTGGGTACCCAGCTCACTTAGCTAGTCAGAAAAGGGTAAATGGCATCCTCTGATTGGTTGACAAGGCAACATACACCAACCAATGAAAGAATACTTCTTCCCTTCTGGCCAGTAAGATCTCAGTTCTCTTCTTGAAAGGAAAGTAGACCCTTTGTCCATAAAGAAAATGAGCAGAAAAGGAAAAATAATAAAAAAAAAAAAAAAGAACACTGTTGCTATGGGAGTTTATTGATGTGATCAATGATAGCTGCCCCAGAGAATTCATAAAGGAAGGCACTCCTTTGGGAAGAAAAGTACAAAAAGCAGACCAGCTGTCTGGTCTGAACTAAAAAGAAGTTTCTATAGTAACGTGTGAGGGGAAAGCATTTTAATGTAAATGTCCCCAAAATTATATCTAGCCAGCCCATGGAGGATAATTTTGGCATTCAACTTAGTCTGGAATTAAAATTAAAAAAAAAATTTACATTAGCAATGAGTGAAAGAAAAAGTGAAAAGTAAAGATATGTGTGTCTGTAATGCAGAGCACCAAAGATAAAAATGATAGTTACTGCCTGGAAAAGAGATTTCCTCTATTCCTCTGTTGTCAAGTGATAGCTCAGTTTAAAACAAGGTTTTGTTGTAGAAAAGGAAAGTTCATGGCTCTTAAGAAGTATTCTGAGTAAAGTAGTGCACAGAGCTCAGGTTGTTCTGTTAACTTGCTGGCAATTTCCCCTTAAGTCATCCTGAGAATGTTACATCTGCCTTTGAGAAATTATGGGTAAAGTGATTTTCTACCCAGATACTGCGAATGAATGCAGACAGACTAGTCTGATAGATGAAAAGCAGAATCAGTGTTTGTCGATCCAGGGAAATGAAAAGCTCAGAAGATTAGAAGCTTTAAGTGCTTCATTTCCTAATTATGAAGGCAGAGCTGAAGAAAAAGAAAATAGAATTTTGAGGAATCTGATGCTGGTGATGCAAATGGCTTTTGCTGAGGGAGTCCCGTTTTTACCACCTGTGCGTTCTGTGTGGTCTGTGGGAAGAGGTGAGAAGAGGGGGGTGATCAAGAATTCACCCTCTCCAGCATGAGGGGTGTTTAGGGAGGAAGGAATCACTGCCAAACCAAGAAAAAAGCCTCTCTCTATTGGAGACACTGTTGGGCAGTTTCCTCTCTCCCTCCAGTTCATGAAGAACAAATGTGTCTTTCTCATGTAAAGGGAAGAAACCAAAGCGCACAGGGCTGGGGTGGCACGGGATGAGCCCTTCTGTCTAAGGGATCATAGGAGAAAAATAAAAGCCCCACTAAACCCCAGAGAAAGGACAGGGTAGGATATGATTACCTTCCTGAAGGAGGTGGGAGAGAGGAAAGGAAGCACTGAGGTGGCAGAAAGGTAGCTGCTTCGCCAGGCCCCTTGATTTAAAAGAAAAAAAAATTGCCTTCCAGGATTTACTCTTAACCCCCAGGAATTTTGAGGAAGCGGTTGTTGACTCACATCCAGACCAGGAAAGGAAGGAGCTCCAAAGCAGGTATTTTCAACAATAAAGATGCTTCCGGATAAATCAGTAGCCAAAGTCCCTCCACTCACTGTAACCATGGAAACAAGAGGCTGGGCTGGTTGCCTGACAACCACACTCTAGTTGGGGGGGGGGGTGTCCTGTCCCCCTCTCTTCCTCCCCCACCTCTGTTAACCCTTTTGTTATAACATCTTCCCTTGGGTGGCTATTTTCTTTCTTGGCAAAATAGTCATTCACCTTCTAACACAAAGGGCACTCCGTGCTCCTTTGGCTAAATGGACCTCAATGTGCAATTTGGACAGATTTCATCTTCACTAAGTTGTTGCAGCCCTGATAAAATGTGGTTTTTACCTTGGCCTCCATAGCTCGATATTTTCTCCTACCATCCCACACTTTTATCTTCATTTACCGGCGTTAAGGCCTATGGAGACTTCGGGGAGAGTGGGAGAGAAGGGGGGTTCGCAGTAGAGAGAATGTGACTTGGATGTCCTGACCCTCCACAGGACACCAGTGCTGGGGTCCCCGGTAGAACCACTGTCCCTAAGCTCACCGCTTACAGGAGCGCATCTTTCCTCTTCGACACCCTGCCTGTGCTTGGCACCAGGTTATTCCAAATGCTTTCAGAGGAGGGAGGAGAGAATGCCCTCCCAGAACTTGATACTTAAACTCCTGAAAATAGGGAAGATGAAACCCTTCCCTTCCTTTTCTCGCCTCCTGGCCTCCCTCGCGAGGGATCTGGGGAACTGGGCTAGGAAGCCGAGTACCGGCGGGAACCCACCCTTGGGCGAAGACCGGTAGGGCGCTGTCCACCCTCTGGTGCTGAAGCTGAAGTCTCGGATTAGCTGTGGAGGGGCTCTGGGGACCTTCGGCTGACCCGTTTTAACTCCGAGGTAGAGCGACTTCACTTTCACTTTTCACTTTCATGCATTGGAGAAGGAAATGGCAACTCACTCCAGTGTTCTTGCCTGGAGAATCCCAGGGACAGGGGAGCCTTGTGGGCTGCCGTCTATGGGGTCACACGGAGCCGGACACGACTGAAGTGACATCAGCAGCAGTAGCAGGGACGTAAAGTGCAGGCGCTCCGTCCGCCGCCAGGGTAAAAGGCGAGATTAGGACTTGTCTGCACTGGATGCTCTTTTTGCAGTAGACCCGACTCCCTGCCCGGCTCAACCCCCGCGCCTCTCCTTTTCCTTCCACGGGTTAGCGGGATGATTTGCCACAATCACATGCGGCAGTTTGCAGTGGGATGATTACCCGGTGGCCTCCGAGCACTTACACATTTTCTCTTTCGGCACTAGGCTCTCGGCGTCTGCACGCAAGGTCCCAGGGGCTCCTGGTTCTCAGATCTCGTGGCGGGCGGAGGCCGGAAAAGTGGGGAGGAGGAGGCCTGGAACACCTCACCCCGCTGCTCTTCTGCATGCAACAGGTCGGCTTGCATCTGGAATTTGAAAAGCGAGGAGCGCGGGAGACCGGGCGGAGGCCACGTTGGGCTTGGGTGGTTGTGGCCGGAGACCGCGCACTCCGAGGTCTGGGGGTGCTGCGCATCTCGGATGGGGCGCCGGACCCAGCCAAACAGATGGCAGACCGTTTTCAGCGTCGCCCGGCGGAGTGGGTACGAGAACTAAACGGCCCCACAGCTCTGAGCGGGTCGGGCACCCCCTTTGAAGCGCTAGGGTGCCAGGTTTAGGAGCCGCTTCCTGCTTTCCTGTCGCCCTTACCGTCTTCCCCGTCCCACTTCGTGAATTTGGCGGCAGCTGCGGCACCTTTGGCAGATGCCAAGCCCGGTTGCCCCCTTTCGGCCCCGCAAGGCAGCCCCAGGCTCATCCTGGGGAACCTCAGTTCCGCTTTGCTGTTCCTCCAACCCCACGCCCTTGCCCTGAGGCAGAGAACTGGACCGGGGATCCTGGTGGGGATTTTACCTGGCTTGAGTCGCCACGGCCTGGAAGAAAGATCGCTGCTTTCCACTCCTCTCTGGAAAAAATCCCCTCACCACCCCGCCGCCGGCTCCTCGCTTCTCCCCTAAGAGCTGCAGATCTGGGGTGCGGGGGTGCGGGTAGGAGTGGAGAGGACTCGGGGGGGGAGCTGGAGCTTAAGGAGGAAAACCTGCGAAGCATCCTTGAACACTTGCCTGTCTCCGGTAATCGGTGCTGTCCGGAGCAGTGGCCGCTCTGCCCGAGCAAGAGGCGGATCCAGTGTCCCGGCAGGGTGCCCTCGGGGCCGACCCGGTCTCTGCAGCTGCGGGGGCCGGAGAGAACAGCTGCTTTAAAGGCAAGACCGACCCAGAGGTAGCCAGTCAGCGCCGAGGACGCCCATGACGTCATCCAGAAGGCGAGCGGAGAAGGGAAGTCGGGGGTGTGGTCATCTCACTTCACACCAAGAGTCCGCTGTGGCCATGGCAACATCTCGCCGAGGTCGCCGGCCAGCAGCTCTCCCGCTTTTTCTCTCTCCAGTAGAGCGACTGAACTCCGGAGGATTCCAAGCCCCTGTATGGCTGAAAGCTAGAGGAGGCTTGCAAGCCAACTTTTCCCCAACAGGACAGGCACTAGAGCTAGCCTCGAGTCCACCTGTCTGTTCTGGCCCTGGGTGGGGGCTAGAGATGGGCTGCCTAACCCCCCGGACACGCTGGAAGGAGGATAACACAGAAACTTGCATTTCCACAGGATCCTTTCCTACAGCTTCACTTCCCCTAGATCGCCCGCGCCTGAGCAGATCAGACCCAGGCCACCTCACCGCACACAGAGACTACTTCTCCCTGAACTCAAAGATGCAAACGCTTACCCTTCGTATTCACTCTTCGAGGATGCGCTGTGCCCGAGCCAGCACACCCAGGCAGCGCCTGCACGGAACCATCTGCCCCAATCCCCGCCTTGTACGCGGGTAAACCGAGGCTCCGAGCTTACCTTATCGGTCCGGAAAACAGCCAAACCCACGAGAAAACAGCCACGGATCTAGGGTTCGCAAACTGGTGGCTAGGGATCTAAATAGGGGCACAGAAGTGTTTACTGGGCTCTTCGAATTTTTAAAAATGTGAAGTACTTGTCTTCAAGATTGAAAAGGTTCACACAGAAATCTGAGATTTCTGTCTCTTGAATAGAGGAGCTGGCATGGTGCAAGCCGTGAAAAAACACTGACCCTGTAGTAAGGGCTGAAATCCAGTCCAGCCTAGGCCCATCTCCTTTTTTATTTTATTTTTTAAAACGTAATTAATTAAATAATTTTGGCTGCGCTAGGTCTTCACTGCTGCACACAGGCTACTCTGCAGGTACGGTGCACCGGCTTAGTTTCCCGGAGGCGTGTAGAATACTCCCAGACCAGGGATCGACCCGGTGTCCCCTGCATTGGCAAGCAGACACCCAACCACTGGACCAGAAGTTCCCACCTCTTCTTTTTGTCAGTGTCACCAATGTTATCTTCTTCTTCTTCTTTTTTTTTTAACAGTAGAGAGGATAGTGAAATATTTTTGTCCCCACCTCATCTGCTCACTTTTTAAAAAATGAATTTAGTTATTATCACTTATTATCATGAATGACTCTGTACAATTTGGTCAGTAACCATTTAGTTATTTATTCAGTTCAGTTCAGTTGCTCAGTCGTGTCTGACTCTTTGCAACCCCATGAATCACAGCATGCCAGGCCTCCCTGTCCATCACCAACCCCCAGAGTTCACTCAAACTCATGTCCATCGAGTCAGTGATGCCATCCAGCCATCTCATCCTCTGTCGTCCCCTTCTCCTCCTGCCCCCAATCCCTCCCAGCATCAGGGTCTTTTCCAATGAGTCAACTCTTTGCATCAAGTGGCCAAAGTATTGGAGTTTCAGCTTCAGCATCAGTCCTTCCAATGAATGTCCAGGATTGATCTCCTTTAGGATGGACTGGTTGGATCTCCTTGCATTCCAAGGGACTCTCAAGAGTCTTCTCCAACACCACAGTTCAAAAGCATCAATTCTTTGGCGTTCAGCTTTCCTCACAGTCCAACTCTCACATCCATACATGACATACTGCCTAATAAATTACCCTCAAATTTAGCAGCTTAAAATAACAATCTATTGTGCTATGTTTCTGAGGCTCAAGGATTGGGGAAAGCCTGAGCTGGGTGGTTCTTACTCTTACTTGGTTTCAGTAAAAGTGTCTCACCTGCTCACTTAACGTTACCTGTCAGGCCCTGCAGTCTTTGAGTTTTCTGCCTCCCTCCTCCCCAACCCCACCTCCGTTTCTGACTGGAACTGGTAATGGCTTCACTCAAGCTGAAATTTTTGCTTCACTATCTGCCCTGCAGGTCCAACCTTTGGCTGACACTTGGACATCTGTCAAAGAACACAGAGCAGGATATTTCCTGAAGTAAAGCTGTCTTTTCTCTCCGCCTCACATTTTCACATTTCAATTATGCAGCTTTTGGTAACATTTAAAAAACATTTTTCATTGCTCACCTAGAGATTTGCTTACATAAGACATTCTTTGCATTTCCATGTCGAAGGAATAACACCGCATTAATAAAAATACAGAAAAATAGAGGGAAGAAGAAAATTTTATCACTCATCCCCTAAGCAATGTTTTACATTTTCTGATTGGCAGTTTAAATATAACTATTAAAAAAAATTGTGAAATCAACCAACCAACTAACTTGCAAACAAATGAACAAAACCCGCCACCATCAACAATAGAGCCATATAGTTGTGTCTCACATATTCGCTCTCACACAGCCACACTTACTGGGACAACCATTTATTGTGCATTTTGAATATATGCAAAAATTGGGAGGGCAATTATCTTTTCTCCCCCTTTGCAGTAGAATCCCTCCCTAAGGAGAAAGAAGTTTTTATTTATATGTACTTACTATCCAGGCAATTCTAGTTGAAAGCAAAGGTAACTTTGTACTAGGTCAACTCCCAGTCTTGCCTAATATGGATTACTTCTAGCTTATTCAGGAGAATGAGGGCCGGAATGCATCACTGTTTTGGTGGGAAACTGTTAGGTTTCTGGTTAGTACATGGAGTAGAGCATCTCGTCATTTGGCCTGATTTTGTTCCTTCACCCAGCATATTTTTCTTTGAGCCATTCTCTTTGTGAATTTTAGAGCTCTAGGCTCTAAAATATTGAGAATATTGAGGTATTGAAGTATTGAGATAACAATATTAATGTTCCATTCATCGTCTTTCTAAACCACTTGAGAGTTCACCAACCATTTCACATGGTGTATCTCTGCTGATTCTAGAAACTTTTTTAAATTAAATTTATTAATTTTTAATTGAAGGATAATTGCTTTACAATATCATGTTGATCTCTGCCATACATTAACACAAATCAGTCATAGGTATACATATGTCCTCTCCCTCTTGAATATCCTTCCCACCTCCCACCCCTTCCTATCACTCTACGTCATTACAGAGACCTGGTTTGATTTCCTGAGTCATACAGGAAATGCCTATTGGCTATCTATTTTACATATGGTAGTGTAGATGTAGAAACGACTTGTTTTATAGATGAAGAAACAGAGGTCAAACCACTTAATTCACCCTGAGTTATCAGTACTCTTTTTGCTGGACAGACCCAATTGTATCCCTTATATGAATCATCAAAATTATTTATTCAGCAGCTGAGAGGAGTAAACAGACAATGTACAAAAATGGAAAAACAATGAATATACCAACAGTTGGGAATTTTTTTTCTGCTTTATCTGAAATAGAAGTGTGAATTATGACAATATGGGATACAATTTTTCACATATGATGTTAACAAAAAATAAAGATGTCTACTTCCGAGTTCTGGAGAGGGTATGGTGAAATGAGCATTAATAACTTTTGGAGATTTTAAGTTGGTTGAATTCATCGGAAGGTAATTTGTATCAAGTTATATCAAGATCCGTAAACATATTGACTCCCTTTAGGTAAGGAATTTTTCTGTGAATCTATTCTAATAAAATAATCTTAACTACAAGAAAATCTAAATGCATAAAAATGTCCATTATAGCATTATGTAATTTTTTTAAATGGAAGGAACATAGATATCCAACAATGGGAGACTGGTAATTGTCTACCTAATAGATAGAATGTTTTACTAATTCTAAAAACCTATGCTAATGTTGAAACATAAGCAAAAAAAAATGCTCATGATATAATTTTAAGGAAGAAAGTAAGTAGAACGTAAAATTGCCTTTACAGTTATGATTAAACTCATGGCTTCTGCATTCAGAAAATATAGGACAGAGTACATCAAAGTGTGGTAAAATTTCTACTAAAGTGAAGACATTGTAAGTGGCTTAAAATTTTTTTTCTTTTATCATTTTTTCCAAATTATTTGAAGTGTGACTATGTTCAGTTCAGTTCAATTCAGTCGCTCAGTCGTGTCCAACTCTTTGCAACCCCATGAACTGAAGCATGCCAGGCTTCCCTGTCCATCACTGACTCCCGGAGTTCACTCAAACTCATATCCATCGAGTCAGTGATGCCATCTAGCCATCCCCAGTTCCTTTCCCCTCAATTCCTCCCAGCATCAGAGTTTTTCCAATGAGTCAACTCTTCATATGAGGTAGCCAAAGTATTGGAGTTTCAGCTTAACATCAGTCATTCCAAAGACCACCCTGGGCTGATCTCCTTTAGAATGGACTGATTGGATCTCCTTGCAGTCCAAGGGACTCTCAAGAGCCTTCTCCAACACCACAGTTCAAAAGCATCAATTCTTTGGTGCTCAGCCTTCTTCACAGTCCAGCTCTCACATCCATACATGACCACTGGAAAAAACATAGCCTTGACTAGACGGACCTTTGTTGGCAAAGTAATGTCTCTGCTTTTGAGTATACTATTTAGGTTGGTCATAACTTTCCTTGCAAGGAGTAAGTGTCTTTTAATTTCATGGCTGCAGTCACCATCCGCAGTGATTTTGGAGCCCCCCCAAATAAAATCTGACACTGTTTCCACTGTTTCCCTAACTATTTCCTGTGAAGTGATGGGACCAGATGCCATGATCTTAGTTTTCTGAATGTTGAGTTTTAAGTCAACTTTTTCACTCTCTTCTTTCACTTTCATCAAGAGGCCTTTTAGTTCCTCTTCAATTTCTGCCATAAGGGTGGTATCATCTGCGTATCTGAGGTTATTGATATTTCTCCCGGCAATCTTGATTCCAGCTTGTGTTTCTTCTAGTCCAGCATTTCTCATGATGTACTCTGCATAGAAGTTAAATAAACAGGGTGACAGTATATAGCCTTGACGTACTCCTTTTCCTATTTGGAACCAGTCTGTTGTTCCACGTCCAGTTCTAACTGTTGCTTCCTGACCTGCATACAGATTTCTCAAAAGGCAGGTTAGGTGGTCTAGTATTCCCATCTCTTTCAGAATTTTCCACAGTGTATTGTGATCCACACAGTCAAAGGCTTTGGCATAGTCAATAAAGCAGAAATAGATGTTTTTCTGGAACTCTCTTGCTTTTTCCATGATCCAGCGTATGCTGGCAATTTGATCTCTGGTTCCTCTGCCTTTTCTAAAACCAGGTTGAACATTTGGAAGCTCACGGTTCACGTATTGCTGAAGCCTGGCTTGGAGAATTTTAAGCATTACTTTACTAGCATGTGAGATGAGTGCAATTGTGTGGTAGTTTGAGCACTTTTTGGCATCGCAGTAATAAAGGACTACCTGAAGAATATCAGGCATTGGCTAGGTAGTTGAGGATTTTAAAAAGATGGGTAGAAGATTAGAACTAATGGCCCCTGAAATAGCACTCTGTCTATCAAATGTCTATCAAGAATTCAGGAAAGGATGAAATTGGAGAGTCGTCAAGAGAGTTTATCTTCCCAGGTGGTGCAGTGGTAAAGAATCCGCCTGCCAGTGCAGGAGATGTAGGAGATGTGGGTTTGATCCCAGGGAAGATCCCCTGGAGTAGGAAATGGCAATCCACTCCAGTATTCCTGCCTGAAAAAGACAGAGCCTCGCGGGCTGCAGTACGTGGAGTTACAGAGTCGGACAGGACTAAGCGACTCAGTAGAAATAAGTATAAACCTGCAATAATGATAGACTGCCACCAGGGGGCACTTCAGTGCCTTGATTGTGGGGCCAAACTATCAGCCTTAACCACAGAGACTAAGCTAATTTTTACTTTTTAAAAAATGTAGAATTTAAATAATATTACCAAATTTAGGTTTAAATATGATTCATATGAATAAGCTCTCATACAAATCAAAACCTAAGGAAAACTTTGCTACCTGCCTCACTACCCTTAGGCCGCTTTCCTCATTCAGGGTAATCCTGTTTACAGCACCGGATGTCATGACCACAGTCCTGCTGACTCACACTGATTTCTTATTTGGGAACCATACTCTTCTGTTAGGACGAGGGAGAATATTTAAAAGGATTTTCACAATTTCAACAGCCCAAAAGTATTCTGTACCCTTCTCTTTTCCTGTTCTACTGCTATATGGAATGGAAGGGGCAGTTTTCTGTGATAAAATGTGGGGATTATTTTGTAAATGTAACTGTGGAGAACAGTCACTTTTTTTTTTAAAGATGAGGTAATTTTAGCTGATATCTACAAGGTGTTGTAGGAACTTTTCAGGCCAAATTACTTTAAAAATCACGCATTAAGAAGACTGTGACAATTGTTAAGACAAAATGCATGTGGCTTAATCTGTCTGAAACCTTGCAGTATTCCCCTTGATTAGAGACGAGGCATAAGTGTTTTCTACTCTGAATGAGTATGGGACACACATAGTGAATTAATTTAAATGGATGCTGAAAGATGGTGAAGACATAAAGAAACCTTAAGGTTTTGATTTAGGAGGTTGCTCTTAATCTGGTTAGGTAGTAGGGAGCCACTGACGGTTTTTTAGTGAGGAGGATGATATTTTTGGAGTGTACTTTAGTGGCAAAGAAAGTGAAAAGAAGGAAAAAAGGCTGAACAGCTTGGCAAAAGTCTTTAGGGCCAGGTAATAGATCAAATGTGGAGACTAAAGAAGGAGGAATTAAAGGTGACTCAGATGTTGAGCACAGGAGGATGACAGCACCCTGGAAGAACAGGGAAGCCAAAAGTCGCTGAAGAGGAATTAACTTGACCTTGAACATGTAGAGTTTGAGGATCAAATAACATGTGTGAAGCATTTTCTCATGTGAAGTACTATTTTCATATAATAAAACAATAACAATACCATTAATTGCACTTGGCACTGTGAGAGCAACACAAACTCCATGACAGGCCCTACAGGACCGCAGCTCTGATTTCCTCAGAAAGATAAGTTTCAGTTTCCCCGAAATTAGCTCAGCACACAAGAGCCAATCAACTGCCAGCCCGGGAAATTCAAATCAAGCCCGGGGAATGGGAACCAATCAGGACCCAACACCCAACCCTTCACCAGAAGGTGGCTAGTCAGACCCAGAGACTCCCATTTTTCAAATTTTGCGCGCGAGAATACCCTATATAAGCAATGTAACCCAGAGCTCAGGGCTCCTCCCTATAGCCGCTGCGTCGGTATTGGTGGGAGCCCCAGCTCGAGCTTCGTAATAAAAACTCTCTTGCTTTTGCATTGGATGTTGGCTCCCTGGTGGTTATTGGGAGATTATGCGACTTGGGCATAACAGCACAAGTATTTTAAGGGGTTTGCTGGCAGCCCATCTGCCTGCCAATGCAGGAGATGCAAGCAACATGGGCTCGGTCCCTGGATCAGGAAGGTCCCCTGGAGAAAGAAATGGCAATCCACTTTTGCCTGGAAAATCCCATGGACTGAGGAGCTACAGTCCATGGGGTCACAGAAGAATCTGACACAACTTAACGACTGAACAACAATAGCAAAGTATTTTAAGTGAGTCTCCCAGATAGAGGCTGACACTCACTGTCATGAGATGATCTTTAAGTCCAGGAGGAAGAACCTCTGAGCTGAGGGAAACAGATCCTGGGCTTACTCATCAGTTGGGGCAAAAGAGAGAAAGCATGAGAAAGTAGCAAAGGGCACAGAAGTAATGTAACAGGAGGTTACTCCAAAAAGCACTGCAGCTTGGAGGGGATGACTTCCCTGTGGACAAACACTTGGATTTTCAAGTAGGACTGGCTGAGTTCAAATTTAGATTCCATAATATAACTAGCAAGATTATCTTGGCAACTTACCTTTGGGTGCCCCTGTTTCCCCATGTGTGTAAATGGGGTAATTAAAAGTATCTGCTCTTAGGGTTGGTGTGAGGATTAAGTAAGATGATGCTTGAAAGCATGGAGAACAATGCCTGGAATACAGCAGAAATTCAAAAGCTAATGGTACCAGAGGCTATAGAGGACTCCAGGCTAGTGGGGAGAAGACAAAGCCCATTCTTTTCTTTTGGCAAAGGGGAGGTAAGGAAGGACATTGGAGGGAAGTTTTCTTAGAGTAGTGGTAGGAGAGGACAAAGTTTGTGTTTAGAATGTTAAATTCCAGCTACAATGTAAAGTAACAGTAATAGCAACAACAATGGGAAAAAATAACATTTAATTTTTTCAAAGTTGCCTTCTGATGGGATTTGTTATATGAGAATTGTTTTCAGAATTTCTAATGCACATGAATTGAGACTGATAAAAAATAACAATATGTAAAAGTAGATATTCAACATTTATAACACTATGTAGTATGTTTGCTTTCTCTCAGGGGGAAAAAAAAAATAACAGTATAATGTGCCCAAAGAAAAGAAATGCAAGAAGGAAGGTAAAGTGGTTGTCTGAGGAGGCCTTACACATAGCTGAGAAGAGAAGAGAAACAAAAGACAAGGGAGAAAGGGAAAGACATACCCAGTTGAATGCAGAGTTCCAGAGAAGAGCAAAGAGAGAAAAGAAAGCCTTCTTATGTAAACAAGTCAAAAAAATAGAGGAAAACAATAGAATGGGAAAGAATAGAGGTCTCTTCAAGGAAATTGGAGATCAAGGGACATTTCATGCAAGGATGGACACAATAAAGGACAGAAATGGTAAGGACCTGATCGAAGCAGAAGAGATGAAGAAAAGTGGCAATAACACAGAAGAAATATACAAAAAAGGTCTTAATGACCTGAATAACCATGATGGTGTTTATCACTCACCTAGAGCCAGACATCCTGGAGTGTGTAGTCAAGTGGGCCTTAGTAAGCATTACTACAGACAGGGCTAGTAGAGGTGATGGATAGCTGTAATCAAATTATGAGACATTCATAATCACTTGGATATAGAAACTTTGAACATCAAGAGTTAAGAAAAATTATATTTGGACAATACTAACCAAAACAAGCCTTGTGTAATAACTAGTGTAGAAATTAAAGTAAAAAGCATTAAATGATGTATGACAATGATTTTAATGATTAAGTAATTGGCCAGGAATATATAATTGAATTGGTGAATCTTTAACAAAAATCCAGCATGCTCTGCCTTAAAACATATAAACCATCAGCATCAGATGGTTTTATACCAAATTCTACCATAACTTGGAGGAACAGGATATCTATTCCTGTATTACAAAACCACTCTTACCAGAAAAGAAAGGAAGGAAGGAAGGAAGGAAAGGAAATAGGAAGGAAGGAAGGAAAGAAAGGAGAAAAAAAATGGAAGAAGGAGAGAGAACCAAAGGAAGGAAGGAAAGACAGAAAGAAACAACAACAAACCACAAGATATATGAGGAATAAAGGTGGAGGCCCTTCTCATCTATAAACATAAGTGTGAAAGTGAAGTTGTTCAGTCGTGTCTGACTCTTTGGGAACCCATGGACTGTAGCCTACCAGGCTTCTCTGTCCATGGGATTCTCCAGGCAAGAATACTGGAGTGGGTTACCATTTCCTTCTCCAGGAGATCTTCCCGACCCAGGGACCGAACCCAGTTCTCCCGCTTTGGAAGCAGACGCCTTAACCTCTGACCCACCAGGGAAGCCCAAACATAAGTGTAGAGGATCCTAAAAAAATTTTTAGTAAGCCAAATTCATATAGTAAGTCAAGCTTATTCAAGGAGAGTAATAATTTTTAACATTTAGGAAAATCTATGTAAATTAATTAATTTTTAATAGAGTAAAGGAAAAACTCTTATGAGCAACTGAACGTATCTAGAAACATCTGATAAAATTAAATACTGATTTAAAATAAAGCATTTTAGCCAATCTGGAATGAAAAGAAATTGCTACTCCTTAATAAAGGACATCTACTCATAGCTAACATCACATTTAATATTAAAATTAAAGAAGCATTCTCTTTGAAGTCAGGAATGTGACTACTTGTAATCAATATGGTACTAGATTGAACCATGAAGATGCTAAATTGTCCTCATTTCAGAATACAGGATCATCTTTGTAGTAAATGTAAGAGAGTCTACAGACAAATGCTGTGAACAAATAAGACTATTTGATAAAGTATCAATATCAAAAATCAATAATTGAGAAAAATCAATGAAACTGAAAGTGGTTATTTTAAAAGCTCATAGAAATTAACAGTTCTCTCAGTAGGTTACCAAGAAAAAGAGAAGACTCAAATGACTAAACTCAGAGTGAAAGAGGAAACATTACTATTAATCTTACAGAAATAGAAAACAGTGTAAGAGAATTCCTATGAACAATTGCATGCCGAAAAATTAGATAACGTAAATGAAATGGAAAATTCCTAAGAATACACAAATAAATGTTTAAAATTGACTCAAGAAGAAATAGAAAATCTGAATAGACCCCAACAAGTGAAGAGATCAAATCAGTAATAAAAAAAACTTCTCACAAAGATAAGCCCAGAACCAGGTGGCTTCATTGTTGTTTCAAGAAGAATTAGCACCAATCCTTTACAAATTCTTTCAAAAAATAGAAGAAGAGGGAACACTTTCAAAGTCATTCTCTGAAGCCAGTATTACCCTCCTATCAAAACAGACACAGACATCATAAGAAAAGAAACTACACATTAACAGTCCTTGTGAGTATAGATGCAAAGATCCTCAACAAAATATTGGAAAATCAAAATCAGAAGCATTTTAAAAGAATTATACACCATGATCAAGAGAGACTGATTCCAGGAATTCAAGATTGATTTAAAATCTAGAAATCAAACAATGTAACTATCACCCATCACACTGGGTACAGTATGTCTTTTTGTTGTGATGAAAATATTCCAGAATTACTAACCTTGTGAATATTCTAAAAACCACTGTATTGTATGTGCTAAAAGGGTGAACTTTACATCATGTGAAATATTTCTCAATTTTTAAAATGTTTATTTCTTTATTTTTGGCTACGCTGGGTCTTCTTTGTTTTGTGTGGGCTTTCTCTAGATGCGGCGAGCTGGGGCTACTTTCTTTGCAGTGCCTGGGCTTCTCATTGCAGGGGTGTCTCTTGTTACGGAGCACCGGCTCTAGGCGCACAGCTTCAGTAGCTGCAGCACGTGGGGTCAGTAGCTGTGGCTCCCCAGCTCTACAGCACAGGCTGAGTAGTTGTGGTGCACAAGCTTAGTTGCTCTGTAGTGTGTGGGATCTTCCCAGATAAGGGATCAAACCCCTGTCTCCTCCATTGGCAGGCAGATTCCTATCCACAGCACCACCAGGGAAGATCCTATTTCTCAATTTTTAAAAATTAATAGCATTCTTGCATAACACCTTATTTTAAAAGATAATTTAATAAGTGAACTTATTCAGAATACAAGAAAAATTCTTAGATACCTAGGGATAAATCTAATCATATGTATTACTCATTGAGGATATTCTAAAATGTTACTGAAAGTCTTAAAAGAAGACCTAATAAGTGGAGAGACATAGCACATTTG
>SJYC01022055.1:0-11908 GCA_006408675.1 Madoqua kirkii | reverse complement strand
AGCAGAGATCCAAGCATTAAGACTCCAGTTGTGCATACACAGCCTGGGCTCCTTGGTTGTGGGATGTGGATATGTGTTAAACCTAAGAGCTTAGCAACATTCAGTTGTGCATTCCTTTTTTTAAATAGTTTTTTTCTTTTACATTCTAAAGTAGAAAGATAACACAGAGACAGTACGTGTATGAAGGACATTTAGGCATACAGCTGGATGATGTTTTACAAATGCATACGTCTGTATAATCATCACCGAGGCTGGATACAGACTATGCATTTGTAAAACATCAAATCATCCAGGGACTTTTCTGGTGAGTCAGTGAATAATAATCTGACTGCCCAACAAGGGACGTAGGTTCAATCTCTGGGATGGGAAGATCCCCTAGAGAAGGAAACAACAACTCACTCCAGTATTCTTGCCTGGAAAGTCCCACGGACAGAGGAGTATAGCAGACTATAGTCCATGGGCTCGCAAACGACACGACACGACTAACAACAAGGCAAGATACAGGATATTTCCAGCAGCTCCACTGTGTTTTTCTTAATACAAATTGGAACTCTATCGGAACAGCTAAGCATATACATCAATGGGTCATACGCTACTAGACAGAGCCTAACAAGGTTTGCTAACACAGGCACTGTTTTCTCCCCAAATGCTATGGTTTCCAGAGCCCAGGAGAGGTGGGAATGAGGCTATCGGTCAGTAGATAAGATCCTCAGGCCCAGCATTTGAGATGATTGATCGTCTCTGGGCTGCAGTTCCCATTTTGTCTGATAATGGGGAGAGGGCAGTCTTGTTTAAACTCTTCCTGTTCCAGCCCCTGTTATCCAAACACGCTACCCTGTTATCTCACTGAGGCTAGAATTAACCTGTGTGTAAACTCCCAGGAGCCTCAGGGAGGGCGCATCATTGCTAAAAATCTATCTCTTAATGAAATTAGAGCAGTGTTCCTGAAGTGTTACCAGAGAATCCAGAACTCTGCCTTATAGCTCTGGGGACTTTGGGGGTTTTTATTCTGCCCTGGCAGTGTTGAGGGTCCCTGCAGCTCACTGGCCTCAAGAAAGTGAGCAATGAGGCCCGGGTGACCCTGTCTGGAGGATGCAAGTGCCAGATGGCAGGGCAGGTGCTGCAGCTGACTTAACCACTTATCAGATTCCCTGAGGGGCCCAGCCCCCAGAGGACAGTAATGTTTTCAGAAGGTGGTAGGAGAAGGTGTCCCCACTCCACCACCTCCTCCTCCCATCTCTTCAACCTGCCCCATTTGGTCAGAAGGCCATCCACTAGTGCTTCGCTGCCGGCTGTCACCCGGTCCCCATTGTACCAGATCCCTGACAAAGGCTGCTGGCTAGGTCCTTAGAAGGACATTGGCTGCCTCTGAAACTCACCATTTATAGGTTGCCAGGGGGATGAGCTGTAAAACTCACTCCTTGCCTATAGGGGAGATTCCAGTTGGAGTATAGGGTGATTGGTCTTACTTCGGTCATGTTGAGGGGTTTGGACATCTGCAGAGGTCATCCTCTATCTTCTCTGCCCTCTTGAGCTGAGTCAGGACTTCTAGTCTTTAGTTTTCATCAATGGGGTGGAAGGAAGAAGAGTGTAACTCTGGGTGGCCTCACCCATCGATGGGTGGTTATTGGCCATGTGTGTGTGCGTGTGTGTTCAGTGGCTCAGTCTTGTCTGACTCTTTGTGACCTCGTGGACTGTAGCCCACCAGGCTCCTCTGTCCATAGGATTCCCTAGGCAAGAATACTGGAGTGGGTAGCCCTTACCTAGGGGATCTTCCCCAGGGGATCTTCCCCACCCAGGGAGTGAACCTATGTCTCCTGCATTGGCAGGCAGGGTTTTGTTGTTTTTTTTTTAAAAACCAGTGTATCACCTGGGAAACTCCGTGGGTTTTGGTTACAGATGGCAAATATCAATTTCCAGTTCCAAATGCGCAACCCAGCGTCTTGGGACAGAAGCTAGCTTCTTTATGAGTATATTTAAAGTGGACCTTTTCTTATAGTCAACCCTGGGGACTAGGGAGGGTGAATGTCCCCAGGGCCACAATCTTTCCCAGCACCTCTGCTCCTGCTAATGACAGAAAGGAGCCTCCAGTCAGCGTGGCTCCTTGCACACTTATGTTTTCCTCTCGCCTTCTCTAACTCCTGCGGTGATGAACAGAAGGAAGCAGACTCATAATGATGAGGAGAACAGGAAGAGGAACCCACAATAGATTAAGTCATTAACAAGTTTCTGGAAGGCAGAAAGTAATGGGTAATACTGAGCCCAAACAGCTGAATACTCTCATATGACACAGTTGTCACTGCCCCCAGAAAACTGCCAAATTCAGAGTCTGATAAAGAGAGTGGTCGGTGTGGTTAAAGAAAAAGAGAGTGAAGTCACTCAGTCGTGTCTGACTCATTGCAGACCCATGGACTGTAGCTTACCAGGCTCCTCTATCCATGGAATTTTCCAAGCAAGAGTACTGGAGTGAGTTGCCATTTCCTTCTCCAGGGGATCTTCCTGACCCAGTGATTGAACCCAGTCTCCCAAATTGCAGGCAGACGCTTTACTTTCTGAGCCACCAGGGAAGTTACTTAGCATTAGTGTAATTACTTAGCATCTACTCCAGGAAAAAGTGGGAGCGCTTGTCTGGGCACAGACCCCTTTGTTTCCTGCTGCATTGGATGATGCTTAGAACAGTTGCTCTCAAACTCTACTGCACTTTAAAATGCCTCCAAAGCTCTGAAATATCCCCAAGCCCAGGCTGCACAGCAGATCAGTTAAATCAGGATGCTTGCGAATGGGCACTTTCCTCGTAGTCCTGTGGTTGAGACTTGGCTCTGTGTTTTCCCAGCAGGGGGTGCAGGTTTGATCCCTGATAGTTTATTTTCTTGGGCTCCAAAATCACTGCAGATGGTGACTGCAGCCATGAAATTAAAAGACACTTGCTCCTTGGAAGAAAAGCTATGACCAACCTAGACAGCGTATTCAAGAGCTTTGCTGACAAAGGTCTGTCTAGTCAAAGCTATGGTTTTTCCAGTAGTCATGTATGGATATGAGAGTTGGACCATAAACAAGGTTGAGCACTGAAGAATTGATGCTTTTGAACTGTGGTGCTGGAGAAGACTCTTGAGAGTCCCTTGGACTGCAAGGAGTTCCAACTAGTCCATCTTAAAGGAAATCAATCCCGAATATTCTTTGGAAGGACTGATGCCAAAGCTGAAGGTCCAATACTTTGACCACCTGATGGGAACTAACTCACTGGAAAAGACCCTGATACTGGGAAAGATTGAAAGCAGGAGGAGAAGGGTTGACAGAGCATGAGATGGTTGGATGACATCACCGACTTGATGGACATGAGTTTGAGTAAACTCTGGGAGTTGGTGATGAACAGGGAGGCCTGGTGTGCTGCAGTCCACGGGGTTGCAAGGAGTTGGACACGACTGAGTGATTGAACTGAACTGAGGGAAATATGATCCTACATGCATACAGTGTGGCCAAAAACAAAGTAAAAGAAAAGAGAATACTTGGTGGGGGTACCCAGAGTTCAGCATTTCTGAAAGCTCCCTGGTTGTGTTTATTAGGGAGCCATGGTTGAGAACTGTTGGACCAAGTGACACTCTTCTTTCAGGGCATTGAGAAGGGAGAGATTCATCTTGCTCCCTGGCTGCTGATCCATAAGAGAGTGTCCCTGGACACACCTCCTGGCCTGGGCCCTCATCACCTGGAAGGATGACCCAGACTCTCCCATCACTCTGGTCCCGGTTCCCACCCTCTTTGTCTGTCTCACAGCCCTTTGAGTGATCTTCCTGAGGATCAACGCTATTCCTGTCACCTACTTTCTGTTCTTCCTACAGAAAAAGTCCAGGAGACCCTTCAAAGATCCCCATGCTTTTCCTTCCTTTCTTCCACCAGCCCTGTGCTCTAATCACACTGTGGAGCGAGCTCGTCCTGTTCTTGTGTTGCTTCCCCCACCCTCAGTGCCTAGCCAGGCACCATGCAGAGAGATGCTTGCATAAAGAGCTTGTCAAGCTGAATTTTTTTAAGAAAGTATTAAATATAGTTGATTTACAATGTTGTGTTAGTTTCAGGTGTATGGCAAAGTGATTTGGTGTATATATATATACCTTTTCAGATTCTTTACCATTATAGTTATTAAAAAATATGGAGTAGAGTTCCCGGTACTGTACGGTAGGACCTTGCTGATTATTTTATACTTAATAATGTGTATGTATTAATCCTGAAAGTGAAAGTGTCAGTCACGCAATCATGTCTGACTCGTTGCGACCCCGTGGTTTCCCTGTCCTTCACTATCTCCCGGAGTTTGCTCAAACTCACGTCCACTGAGTCGGTGACACCATCTCACCATCTCATCCTCTGTCTCCCCTTTCTCCTCCTGCCCTCAGTCTTTCCCAACATCAGGGGTTTTTCCAGTGAAATACCTTCTATCCTTCTTAAGTGAGGAATTCTACTGTTCTTAAGTGAACAACACAAAGAAATAGAGGAAAACAGTAGAATTCCCTCGCTTAAGCACAGTAATGAATATTCTTTCCAGTCAACACAGACTCATCTGAGACCTTTTAATCTGCCTGATCTTCCACCTTTCTTTTTTTATAACCAGCATCCTCTTGGTAGCTGTTCCCAGTCTTACCTATAACACTTTTAGTAGTGAAAACACAAAGTGTAAAATGTGAAAAATGAGAAACATTCGAAGGTATGTCTTGTCTTGTGCTTTCTCACCTCCTGTCCCCTCCGCTGCCCGCTCCCTGGACAGCCATGCTCCAGACCTGGTTAGAGATCACTCCCTCTTTCCCAGCTAGGGAAGAGTGGGACTGGCTGTCACCTGCTGTGTGTATCGTCATGGCCCGGTGCCGCCCTAAACCAGCACCTTCCTCGGTCCACTTTCTGTTTTCCTGTGTGAGTTACTTATCCAGATCCTCCCTGGGTGAGACAGAGGGAAAGAGATGGGGAGGGGGTGCCGGCCCCTCCCCCACAGAGTGCTCCCGGGCTCCTCCCAGCTCCTCCAGTGCCCGTGGTCTATTAAGCTGATTGGAGCCTTAGCTTAGGCACCTTTGTTAGCCTTCTGCCCCCACAGCCCCGCAGTTCATGGGCTCCAGGCCTCCAGACAGGGGATGGTGGCTACGGAGAGGCTTGTGCCCTGTGGGTGGCCAGGCCACCCCTCTCCTCCTCCTGTTCCAGGTGCCCCCATTACAAGGCAGCCCCGTGTGGGGCCAAGAAGGACTGTGTTCAATCGACACAACAGAGGGGCGATTACTGGGTGCTGGAGGGGAGGACAAGCTGTTTCATCTCCAAAGCTAGTCCTGGTTCCCCGACCTGAAAGCCTCCCTAGGTTTGATTGAATCTCTGTGTCTCACAATTGCCTCTAATTTCATTGCCTTCATGGGAAGAAGAGTGCTTTTTCTTGCAGCTAAGATTTTTTTTTAATGTTCCCATTTTTTTTTAATGTTTTTTTTGCCTCCTGCGGGGAGATGGGAACCCAGACTCTTCATTTCCAGCAAGTAACATGAGAAATCCTCTTCTGGGATCTCTTCCTGTAACCCCCTCACCTCCAGTAACACCCCAGCCTGTTCTGCTCCTGAGAAGGTGGAACAGGGTGGCTGGGAGGCCCGCTGGGGACCCCTGGTTTAAGGGACACGCTCCATAGGGCTCTGCCTGTGGTCGAAGCAGCTATATGCACAGTAAAGGGGAGGGGCTGATGTATGTCCCATTTTTTCTTCCTCTCCAGAGACCTTTTTCAAACCTCCCATCTCGGGAACACCCAGAAGGACTTCAACTTTGGCTTAACTCGTCCATCCATTCACTCACTCATTCAACAACTACTCATTAAGGCTCTAATATGTGCAAGGCACTAGACAGTCAAAAACTTCTTATTTAACAGACTCTGCTCTTGGCTTCCCTGGTGGCTCAGATGGTAAAGAACCTGCCTGTAGCACAGGAGACGCAAGAGACCTGGGTTTGATCCCTGGGTTGGGAAGATCGCCTGGAGGAGGAAATGGCAGCCCACTTTAGTATTTCCACGGACAGAGGAACCTGGTGGGGGCTACAATCTATAGGCTCACAGAGTCAGACACAACTGAGCACACACACATCCTTCCAACTAGACAGCAGGCTTCTCTGAAGCAGGAAGCATGGCTTATTCATCCTGGTCCTGGCCACTCATCACAGCACCTGGTACAGAGCCAGTGTTCTAGAAAGATTAGCTGAACAAGAGACTGGTGAAGTCACTTGCCTAAAGTCACACTTTGAGCATAGGGTAAAAATGAGATGTGAACCATGGGTTGCTGCTACCAGAAGGCACCTTTGTGTGAATTAGGACAAGGCTCCCTTTCTAAGGGGATTGTCTGCAAAAAAGGGCAAGACCTCTGGACCAGAGAGAAAAAGACATTCCTTTCCTAGCAGATGCAGCCCTGTGCTGGGGTCCCAGGGTCCCTGGGTCCCAGGGTCTCAGGGCTTGGCTGAGCCAGAAGAGCTAGATTTTAGCCCCTTCTCACTCCCCACGGTTTCCAGCCTGGGCAGAGTGAGGGACAGCCTGTTTAAATGCAGATCAGCCACATTCTGAAACCTGTATTTTTCTTTTCTGTTACTCAAACAAGAGCAATTCTCCCCAAACATGTTTAAGTAACATGAGAAATCCTCTTCTGGGATCTCTTCCTGTAACCCCCTCACCTCCAGTAACACCCCAGCCTGTTCTGCTCCTGAGAAGGTGGAACAGGGTGGCTGGGAGGCCCGCTGGGGACCCCTGGTTTAAGGGACACGCTCCATAGGGCTCTGCTCTGTGGTCGAAGCAGCTATATGCACAGTAAAGGGGAGGGGCTGATGTATGTCCCATTTTTTCTTCCTCTCCAGAGACCTTTTTCAAACCTCCCATCTCGGGAACACCCAGAAGGACTTCAACTTTGGCTTAACTCGTCCATCCATTCACTCACTCATTCAACAACTACTCATTAAGGCTCTAATATGTGCAAGGCACTAGACAGTCAAAAACTTCTTATTTAACAGACTCTGCTCTTGGCTTCCCTGGTGGCTCAGATGGTAAAGAACCTGCCTGTAGCACAGGAGACGCAAGAGACCTGGGTTTGATCCCTGGGTTGGGAAGATCGCCTGGAGGAGGAAATGGCAGCCCACTTTAGTATTTCCACGGACAGAGGAACCTGGTGGGGGCTACAATCTATAGGCTCACAGAGTCAGACACAACTGAGCACACACACATCCTTCCAACTAGACAGCAGGCTTCTCTGAAGCAGGAAGCATGGCTTATTCATCCTGGTCCTGGCCACTCATCACAGCACCTGGTACAGAGCCAGTGTTCTAGAAAGATTAGCTGAACAAGAGACTGGTGAAGTCACTTGCCTAAAGTCACACTTTGAGCATAGGGTAAAAATGAGATGTGAACCATGGGTTGCTGCTACCAGAAGGCACCTTTGTGTGAATTAGGACAAGGCTCCCTTTCTAAGGGGATTGTCTGCAAAAAAGGGCAAGACCTCTGGACCAGAGAGAAAAAGACATTCCTTTCCTAGCAGATGCAGCCCTGTGCTGGGGTCCCAGGGTCCCTGGGTCCCAGGGTCTCAGGGCTTGGCTGAGCCAGAAGAGCTAGATTTTAGCCCCTTCTCACTCCCCACGGTTTCCAGCCTGGGCAGAGTGAGGGACAGCCTGTTTAAATGCAGATCAGCCACATTCTGAAACCTGTATTTTTCTTTTCTGTTACTCAAACAAGAGCAATTCTCCCCAAACATGTTCAAGTCAAGAGAAAGCTGTGTGTGTGTGTGTGTGTGTGTGTGTGTGTGTGTGTGTGTGTATAAGAGACTTACAGAGAGATTTTTGGTAAGAAATGAGTAAAATAGTAAAAGCTCAAATAGCTGCTGCCATGTTCCTCTTGACCCCAACTTGGAAAGTTATTATCCCCCACCCCACCCCGAAACCGAACAGAACAAAACTCATCCAGTTGTCTAAGCACCAAGTCTTAAGTGCAAGAGGCAGTGGGAAAATGTCTGAGAAAGATGGAAGGTTGTAGACTCACTGAAGGTTAAGGAAAAAAAAAAGCTTCCTGCGGCAGGAAGCATTTAGCCAAGAGCATGGGGGAAGGTATCTTCACAGTTGATAAGACTTTGGGTTTGAAATCTGAAAGCTGAGGAACTGCAGGCAGAAACTGAACATTTCTTGCAAATATCAATAAAGTAAGATAAAATAAAGGCCTCCCAATAAAGTAAAACTTACCAAGAAGTGAGCCTCATAAGGCAAGAATAGGGTGAGGTTTCCACAGGAGGGCTGAATGAGACTTAGTCTCGGTTCCTGTTTGCAAAGTGGGGATAATATCTAACACACAAGGTTACCCAGGGGAATGGATGGGATCACCTAAGCGAAATGACTGACATGTGGTCTGGTGTACAGTAAATATGGACTAAATGACAACTTCAATTGTTTCTTGGCCCCGCCACGTGGCACGTGGGATCTTAGTTCCCAGACCACGGATGGGACCTGCGCCGCCGCCACCCCCCTTGCCGCCCCCCACAGTGAAAGCACAAAGTCTTAACCACTAGATCACCAGGGAAATTCCACAGTTTCAATTATTTTGATTAAAGATTGAGATGATGATGATGATGGTGATGATGATGGTGATGGGGTGGTGGTGATGTAACTCTCAGGATAAGAAATGTCTGCCACTGAAAACAGAAGTGAAGAGCGCTCACCAGCCTCCACTAGAAAGGGAGAAAGAACAAGAGCCTCTTGTCCTGCTTTTTGTTCCCTTCTCCTCTCATGGCTAATGCAGAAAGCAAGCAGAGCTGCTAAAAGCCTTGGAGAAGGGCCACGGGAGGACGGAGTGAAAGGAGAGAGGCTCTCCAGTCCTTCAGCACCCCCATCACTCCAGCATCCCACCCCCCGGGGACCCTGTGTGTATGGAGACTCTGGAAAAGGACAAAGCAGGCAGGGGCCTGGGGTGCAGTGGGGGTGCAGGACTTCCTGTTCTTCCCGGGGGTGAGAGGACAGTGGTGGGTAGTGGAGGGGAATCAGAAGTTGAAACGTCTGGGAGAGGCAGTTCTGAAGACCTGTGGCAACAGAGAGTGGTATCCACTGTGCTTGAAGACTGTGGCACTGAGGCGCAGCCCTGCAAAACAGGAGATGCAAGACAGAAATGGGCCCTGTCCTCCCGTTGCACGTGTGCGCCATCCTGTCTGACTCTTTGGGACCCCACGAACTCTAGCCTGCCAGGCTCCTCTGAGCTGGCTTCAAATGTAGCCCAGTCTAAACATTCTGGTCCTTTCTGAGCAAAAGCATTCAATTATTTAGGCCCAATATCTTGGCATATTTTTGTCTTTTCTCTTCTACACCACTATCCGATCCATTGGCAAGTCCTATTGACTCCATCGCCATGTGTATTCCTAATCTGACCACTTCTCACCACCTCCACCTCTCTGACATCAGTTCAGGTTACCACCATCATCTCTTGTCCAGGCTGTGACAGTAGACTCCTGGCTGGTCTCTTAATGGCCCTCCTTTCTCTGCGGCAGCCAGAGTGAAATTTCTAAAATGTAAGTCTAGTTGTGCTAGTCCTCTGCTCAAATACTTTTGTGCTCTTGATTTCATTTAGAATTGAAGACCAAGTCTTTGCAAAGACCTACAAAGTAGGCATGGTCCCGCCTCCGTTGCTTCTTTAACCACGAACTCCGATAGCAACAGCAGCTGGAAAAATGAAACAGAATCCACTTCTTAGAAAAGGCAGGGAGCAAAGACAACCTTAGGCCTTCTCTGCCACTGGCAGACTTTCCAGGAAGAGCAGTGTAATGACCACCCCACATGAGACTCTGCAGTAAATACACAAAAGCAAGAAAAGTCATGGGAGGTTGAGGTATTTTCAAGGCATCACTGTGAGTAAAGTTAAAAATTAAAGACAAGTCTCACACCAGGAAAAAATGCTTATAGTCCTAACAAAGGATCGATATCCAGAATATAAAGATAATTTCCATATATCAATAAGAAATAATATCCCAGTAGGAAAATGGGCAAAGGATATATAAAGGCAACTCATAGTAAAACTGTAAATGGCCAATAAACACCTGAAAAAATAGTCAACCTCATCATAATGAGGAAAATTCAAGTTAGAGCAACGACATACCTGGTATAAATAAGAAAGATTGATGATATGAGCAAGGGTGTGAAGAAATAAGAGTGCAGATTAGTACAACCTTTTTGTAATGAGCATTCTCTATCTCAAAACTTTTTAAAGACTTTCCTGGTGGCTCAGTTGTAAAGAATCCGCCTGCCAATGCAGCAGGTTCAATTCCTGATCCAGGAAGCTCCCACATGGCACAAAGCAACTAAGGCTGGTGCCATAACTACTGAAGCTGAGCTCCAGAACCCAGGTTCTGCAACAAGAGAAGCAACTGAAATAAGAAGCCCATGCACTACAGTTAGACAGCAGACCCTGCTTGGCACAACTAGAGAAAACCCATATAGCAACGAAGACCCAGCACAGCCAAAAAATAAATAAACAGTTATTTAAAATAGAAAAAAAAAAAAAAACCACCTTTAAAAATGCCTGACTTCCCTGGTGGTCCAGTGGTTAAGATTCCACTGCAGAGGGCATGAGTTGGATTCCTGGTGGGGGACATTCCTCATCTGTAAAAACCAATAAACATTCCTTACTGAGATGCTGTAAGCCCTGTGGACAGAGCCATTCTTTCATGGACTGAATCTTCCTTGAGTGCCAGCAAGATGCCAAATCCTGCTGAAGGTGAGGACAGATGAGAATACAGAACTCAACCCCTGCTCTCATGGAATTTACATTCTAGTGGGGGCAAAGAAAACAGAACAAAGAAAGAAAACAAACAACCAAAAAGGGTACATCAGATAGAGATGAGTGCTATTAAGAAATAACATGATGGAGGTGAAATGAGAACTGTCAGACAAGCCTTCTGAGGAGGTGGCATTTGCTCCAAGATCTGAATTGTCTGGAAGAGGCTGACATCAGGAAGTTCAGGGGCTGACTCTCCAGAAATAGGACAAAGCAGAGGCTTCTGGGGAGACAATGTTCTTTAGACCCTCAGTGGTGTCCCACTCTTTTGCAAAGCCATGGACTGTAGCCAGCCAGGCTCCTTTGTCCATGGAATTTTCCAGGCAAGAATACCAGAGTGGGGTTGCCATTTCCTTCTCCAAAGAGACAATGATATAACCTAAATGAAAGTCAAGTAAAGGTTACAGGATTAATTGAGCACAAGACATTTTTACTATACATCTGCTGTGTGCTAGTAAATATCTTAGGCATAGAGATCAGTACAGCCCGTCTTTAAAGCACTCATTATTGAGGAGGAAACAACAGAAAACCGATAGTGTCTCAGCTGATGAAATGGTGCATATAATCAAGAGGTGACAATTAATTCATACTTTTGCAAATGCACCCAGAGGGTGCAGAGACCTTGCCATAGATCACCCAGTCGCCCAGTCACGTAGGACTTCACGACCCCACTGACTGCAGCACACCAGGCCCCCACGTCCCTCACCATCTCCTGGAGTTTGCCCAAGTTCATGTCCATTGAATCAACCATCTCATCCTCCGTCGCCCCTTTCTCCTCCTGCCCTCAATCTGTCCCAGGATCAGGGTCTTTTCCAATGAGTCGGCTGTCCCCATCAGGTGTCCAAAGTATTGGAACTACAGCTGCAGCATCAGTCCTTCCAGTGTTTAGGATGCCTGGTTCCATTTTTCCTTCGCAGCCACTGTAACTGTATTGGCTTTGACCCTCCCTCCGGGCCGGAGAAGGCAATGGCACCCCACTCCAGTGCTCTTGCCTGGGAAATCCCATGTGCAGAGGAGCCTGGTAGGCTGCAGTCTATGGGGTCGCTAAGAGTCGGACACGACTGAGCAACTTCACTTTCACTTTTCACTTTCATGCATTGGGGAAGGAAATGGCAACCC